>VDFB02116187.1:0-13112 GCA_007258455.2 Sequoia sempervirens
CCTTCACTTCATAGGGCTTGTCAATGGGTTTTAATAGGGAACCATCTCCTCTTTGCATCCCTGCAAGGATCAATGGAAATATCGTAGTGGGTGTTCTCATTGATCCGATGTCACAAGTAAACATCATAATCAAGGGATCATCGTAATTAAATTTTTACATAAATATGGGTATGATGCACCTGTGAGCACCATCTACACACATGATGGGATTTCTATACCCCCTTTGGGTAGTATTGTCTTGTCGGTCTTTGTTGGACCTAAATCCGTGAAGCTCCTATTTGACATTATCTCGGGGTCTAAACTCTTTAGAGAGAAGTTGTGTATCCCTTGGTTAGTAGCTATGAACACGATACCCTCAATCGTGCATAAATGTTTAAAATTTATCCACAAGGGTTTTGTGCATGTAATTCACGACACTGGTTATAAACCACCAGTTGCTCGTGGTAGTTACTTCTTGGACTACTCTTGGCCTGCACCCATTGGTCCTCTCCCACCTAGGACGGACCTCCTACATCAAACATATCAAAATTATAAGAAAGGGTGCTTGAGGCCGAAAGTGAGATACCCTCTATCGCCTTATGTTATTTCACATAAGGCTTGCTTAAAATTTAACAGTGATGCGGCTAAGGAACGTAGGAGGGAAGAAGAGAAGTGGTCCTGAGATCCTCCTACTTCCTCTTTTGTTGGTCAGTCTAATGCTTCTTCTCGCTCTATTGTGGTGCCATCAGATTCGGTTTCATGCTTGCGGGAGAATCCTATGGTGTCTGCTTGGCGAAAGCCCAAGCATCCCATGTTCGAACTTCTTGTTCTACCCGTGGAGCCTATACCCATTTGATATAGCAGGAAGAAGGCCTCCCATAGAGAGTCCTCTTTGTCTTGACCTCAACAGCCTCCTACCTCTCCTGCTCGTAAAGTAGTGAACAGGAAGACGCCTGCTACCGAGGCACTTGAGTCGACTCCCCTCACTACTTCTCAACCTGCTCCTCCTACTCCCATTTAGGAATCCATTCCTCTGCTAGAGATGGTTGTAGTGGACATTCCCATGGTTGAGTAGGATCTTTTCGTCCCTTTGCAGCCTCCAACCTCCAGTTCAAAGAGTCATAGAAACTGCCTTGCACACAAGCACAAGCACCAGCGAAAGGCTCTTTTGGCTAAGCAGGCCACCTCACAGAGGAAGGAATAAGAGACGACCACCCCTACTTCAGGGACTTTGGCAATGTCTTCCTCTCCCCTTCCCTCTACTTCCCTTCAATCTAGTTATGCATTGCTTCCAGCTTCCGCTGCAAGTACAAATGCACCTAAACCCAAGGGGGTACAGGTGTTCATTTCTCCTTCGATAGAGTCACCTTTTCTAATGTCCATTTCGGATGTCCTACCTTTCCCAAAGCCCATGGATATGGCTAACACCTTGGTCGTATCTATTGCGGTTCTTTCCTTCTCTTCCTCTGCACCTCTAGCCTTATCTATGGGGAGTTCGCCTCCTCTGACGAAGCAAAAGGTGGAGTGTGGTCCTTCTAGCAATGTAGGACATGAGAAGATCCCACCTTCTCCAAAAGGTGGCCCCACGCTGACTTGTTTTGTCCTAGTGATGGAACCAGTCTCATCTTCAGGCCCTGAGTTCATCATCGTTCCCAAGTCATTTGGCAAGCCTAGCAATGAATCTCTAGTACAACCTGTCCCATCTATTGAAGTTAAACATGACACTCCTGTAGGGTGCATATTTAACTCTGTGGATGAAGTTTCGGCCTTATCAGCAATCTTCGCAAAATCACTGACCCTAGCTCCCCAAGAGCTCAATGAAGAAGACCTTGTGGGGCCCTCTTCCTTAGCCTTTGTTGCAGGAGGGTCAGATGCTCCTCCTCTTAACATCCCACCACTGTAGGATCATCCTCCTTCCCCCTACAATGATCTAGAGTGGGAACCAAATGACCTCTTGGTCGTTTAGTGTTAGGAGGAGGCCTCTTCTTGATCTTTAGATTAGGTGTGTGTGTCACGTGTGTTTTGTGATGCATTCCCCCGTGATCATGCTATGTGTGCCTAGATGACCCTTGTCACCCCTGTTGGTGCTTCGATACAAGTGTGGTTTTTTGTGTCGTAAACCTTCACTAACTCATTTGACTGCAAAATCTGATGAAATATGTAAAATTTGATGTTCGTCGGGTGCTTGTAAAATTTGATGTGTAATTTTCAATTTTTTGAAAGTTTATCCTTACGGCGTTTGTCGAAGTTAGATGAATCGGGGTTAAATCGAAATGTCGGCTATCATTTTTAGATTGAATTTTTAGACAAAATGAAAATGAAAAAAAATCAAATTGTGGCCGACATAATAAAGAAAAGTGAGTTGATTTATTCGCGGCAGGTGTTTTTGCTCTACTTAGAGGCCGGTTTGTGGAACTAAGGGCCGATTTTTCTTAGGAAAAAAAATTCAAGAAGATATCGCCAGGTTGAGGGTAGTCATTGTCTTTTTGCAGAATTCAATTGTGAAGTCAAATTTGTAGTTCTAGGTTTGAAAATCATATTTTAAAGCAACATCTCATCAGATTTAATTTTTAGAGGTTTAAGGTTTTGAGAATTTCATGTGCATATTTTGTTGTGTGGAATCACCATAAGATCACAACCAAGGAATAGCGATTCTGTGGTAATTATGTGATCCACTTTAACTCTATTAGTCCATGTAGCACAATTATTATATAACAAATCTGAGGATGCATTCATGTGTGACCCAAGTTTAATGTGGCTATGTTGTGATAGAAATGGAAGCACTCATATAATGTAGTTAATTCATGTTGTATAATGTATGTGTCAATCATCATTGGATGCATTCAGGTTGTCTCAAGTTTAACAGATTAGGATGTAATTATAGGATGATGAAGAGTGGAAGTTACACTCTTCTTATTAAAAAAAGGCCTATAACTGCGGAAGTTGGTAATAGAATTAGTTTGTGTTATATTATCAATTGTATAGTGCATTCAAAGCTGGCCATGTGTTTGTGGGCTATTCTAGAAGTGATCAAGATTTTCTAAACCTTATAGATATTTACTTGGCCTTATATTTGCATAATCTCAAATTCCTTGAGGCTTTTTTTGGGGTAATGATGTAATCTATCACGGGGTTTAGAATGAGATTTCTTTAATTAAAATAAATAAATGATGTATTTCTGCGTAATTATAGATAATGTGGGGAGATCTCCTAAATGCACTTGGCCACACTATCCTCTTTGTACTTTGTATTCATTACTCAGCTACTAGGGTTTTGCATGTGACATCTTTAATATCTCCATGGTATGGGTTTTAGTAGATCTAGATCTTTGCCTTTGAATTCTTTCATGGTAAACCCTTGGGTTCCATGGAAATCCACCTTTAATCTCTTCTAAGAATGTTGTCTTAAGCTAGACTGCATCGTATGCATATAAAGCAAGTCCTTCATACCTGTCATTGTTCCAAACCACCACTCACTGCCTTGCTTAAAATTTTGCCTCCATAAGCACAATAGCATGTTTTAAAATCATGGTTGCCAGTGATTGACTATTAAGGTCACCACTTTCATCATGAAGATACAATGAGATTTTTGTCTTCAAACTCAAGGCATTATGGAAGATAACATTGTGAATTGTTTGTTGTGTACGATTCGATTTTCTTGCACATTTACTGCTTTGCTAACTTCCTTTAAGGCTGGGTATTGCACCCTCAGCTGCAATCTCAAACAACTCACTCATTATCAGTTGAAGATTCCTTTCATGAGCATCCTTCTATAAAATCAAACTATGCCCTATAGATTGCCTACTTACTACAGGGGACTCATTGTTTCATGGTATTGTAGTTCTTAAGATCAACCTTGACCTTATTTGACACTGCTTCCGCGATCCACAAGGTATTACCACTATTCTCCCATCTTTGATGAGTCTCAAGAGCAACCGACATGCAATCCACTACCTCCATTATCGTTAATGGCTAAGAAGAAACGGTAAAGGAAACTATGATTACCATTGTTACTTCATTTGGATAGTCATTCCTTGATTGCATTTTCCTTGTCTAACACTACCAAAAGCATTTGAAAAACCATTAAGGTCAGCAAGGGGTAAGGAAACTCACTGTTAAAATATCCACTTTACTATGCAAGGTTTGAGCTTTATTATCTTGTCACTACTCAACCTCTTTTTGTTATCACATCTCAAGTGACTATCAATTTCTTCTTACCGTAGATTGCATTTACAAATGCATCGCTAAGCTACATAGTGTGCTGATATTGGCTCACATTTTAGATTACCGAGATTTTGTTATTACCCACCTAATGTCTCAATCTTTCCTAGTATTGCAACCTCACTAATCACAGTGCCTTAGTTATTGTTTATGTTCTCTGAGGAGGCCTAGGTTTGTACCCTAATCATGCTCTTACCAATGCCTCTGTTGTTTTTTATTAGTGCTCTCTCAATGTTGAGGGCCCTAGGGATAAGCTCGTCATAAGAAGTGACACATTGCATCTTTAACTAAAAGGATAAATCCGTATTGACATTAGCAATGATGATTCTGACTTGTTGCTCCTTAGGAATGGGTCACTTGCTCTTACTAGCTCGCTACCTCCATTGTTGTAGGAAGTTTGTGATCAAGTTCAATACTCTGATTTTAGGAGTCTTAATGGTTGGAAATCATAGTAAAATCAGAATTTAAGAAGTTTTGGAATTAGCATTTTAAAGTGTTTTTTGGGGTCATTAACTTCAAACTATCTTCTCTTTTGCAAGGGTGGTTGCATGCCAAATTTTTTTGGTGTAAAATATCATAATTATTAGATTATGTTATTTGTCTATGAATAAAAAATATTGGAGTGTGAGTTTGATATTTTTTGAAGATCTAAATAGTCAAGTTTGGTAAACAAAAATCATGTCAGATAATATTAGTCCAGAACAAAATGAAGAGACACTTGATAGATTGGAGGTTAGATTCAAAAAAAAGGGTGATGGAAAATTTTATTGTCCTTGCAATAATTGCAAAGGCTTAAAGACGAGACGACTTTTAATCACAACAACTGAGAAACATTTTATGCAACATGGTCACGTTGAAGGGGCATGATTATCATCCATTGGTAAGTTGTTCATTATATGTGTTTATATTGATTGAATTTGTAAATGTTTATATCATTTTAACAATATATATATATATAATCACTTGATCATGATCATGGTTTATTTGTGTCTATCATTATTATAAAGGTGGGGTGCCCTAGGGTAGATGATATGGATTATCACAGCCCGGAGAATGTGGTTTTGCAAGCAACCAAACATGGAGCTGTGAATATCGAAGATGAAGTTAATGATCCCATGGAAGAAGATGATCATGCGCCAGAAAACACAGTTGAAGATGATGGTACGAATACATTGATCCATGACACATTTAGTGGCAGAGCTGATCATGATGATCAAGATGACTTTGATTATGCTCATGATTTATCTGTACTTGAGAAGGCATACGAGCCCCTTTATGAAGGCTCTGAAACAACTCTTCTCTCTACTGTATTGTTGTTGTTGAACTTGAAAGTTATGAATGGTTTATCAAACATAGCAATCTCATGGATGTTAAGGTATGTCATATATGTCATCTTTTTTCATCTATTGTAATTGTTGTTAGTTCATCACTAGTAAATAAAAGATGAAATATGTAACATTAATATTCTTTATATGAACAATTTTTTTTTGGTGTGGATTGATTGGTGAATTTTTGTTACCACCATCAAATATTTTACCTTGCTCATACTGAGATTTATGTGCCATTATGAAAGATATTGGAATGGAGTATCAAGCAATAGATGCATGTCCCAATGATCATATTATATATCATAAAAAACATGAATTTGCAATAGAATACCCAGAATGTCATATCAATAGATATCAAACATATCAACTAACAAAAGAGGTGCCTCACAAGGTTCTTATATTCCATTTATTCCATGTATGCAACGATTATTTAGGTGCAAAAGCTTAGAAGCATAATTTATGGATTACACCATGCACAAAATAGAAGTGGAGATGACATTCTTCAAATGCACACATGGATGGTTATGCATTTTAAGGACGCTTGGAGGAAAAATGGCCACACTTTAAAGAAGAACCTCATAATCCTGAGCTTTTCATTGAGGGCCGGTTGATTGTCAATCCATTTTGGAGAGTTAGGATCTATTTACTTAGTATGGCTACATTTTTTGTTATCAGCAGCTAGCATTCCTCCATGGATGTCAATAAAGAGGGCATAATGTTGTCGATGATTGTTCCAGGTATTTTGTTTACATCAATTTTTCTTCCCTAACGTAGTAGCATCTCATTTGTCTTATTTGTTGCATAATGAAGCATATTTTTTTCATTCAATGAGTCATGTACATTGAATTTTATATATATTGCAATAAAATGTGGACATAATAATTATGTAATGTTTATGTTCAATTTCAAGCTAGGTAAGTACCAAGTTAAAGATATGAATGTATATGCTCGAGCCTCTTATTGTGAGGTTACTAAAAGAGTTATGGAATGGCATCACTGTATATGGCCCGTCCTATAAACCAATGGGACAAAACAATTTCAATTCCATGTAAATGCTTGTATGGACTGATTCTCATGATGCCCGAGGGCTAACACATTTTTTTGTTGGTACATGTTATAGCGTTTGACTGCACTTTAACAATATTTAATTTGATGAAGTAGATATCATGCATGTTTTTAAAATAATCTATTCATTATATATAATTAAAAAAATTGACATATTTAATCCAATTATATATCATCTTGTAAGTCTTCAAACAAAGGGAAAATTTGCATGTCCAATTTTTGGTCCAAAGATGAAATATCGTCATTCAACAAGTTTTGGAAAGCAGGTGTTTGATGACTATAGGCACTTCCTCCATAGAAATTATAAGTATCGAACTACTGAAAAACATCTTTTCAATGGGAAAGAGAAGACTACATCAAAACCACGAAGAATATCACCTCGCCTATGGAAGTTGGAATATAATAAAATTAATCGTCAAGGTTATACATCAGATCAAATTGTTTATCTATCGTATATGATATGTTTTGAATTTATATTTTTATATTGTGTTGTGTTTACTCATGTTGTAATTGACAATGATTGCCGTTGTTAATTTGTTTAACTTATATGCTTAATGAAGGTTGTCAAGGCATTAATGGCTGACTTCCACAGGGACTGAAAAGTTATCCTAGGAAATTTAGTAAGTTGCCCTACTATGAGTAGTGACAAATTGTGCATTTGTTTGATACAATGCATATCGGAGAATATAACAGAAACGTTATGAAAAATATTGGATGGAAGGCATGACAAAGAAAAAATTATCAAAATTTGTAGTGACATTCAGGAAGCCAATCATGCAATGAAAAATGTCATTCAATTAAATAGCGATGGAGACCAAATTAATATAGTGCCCTTCCTTGGTTTATTAATGACGGCAAACGTATGAAGTCATTACAAAATTTGATCTCCCACGAGTTTACTTATAAATAATATAATAACAAAGAAAGGTGAATTTGGGTTAGGGATGAAAATGCATGAGTTAATACCTTCATTAAGGTAATTATTAAATTTATATTATATACACTTGTATAATGCATGTACTTTTCAGGGTATTGTGTTTACTAATTTTAGAAAAAAATTGAAAAGATCATTTTATAATTGTTGCAGTACGTTCTACCTCTATCTCTCCCAGACAACTTTGACAACAATGTAAAGCAAGTTATATATGATCTTGGAAAATAAATGAGGTAAGTAGCAAGATTTGTTCAATTCGTTGTATACATCTTATAATTTCCATTTGTTTTACTTGTTATGTAATATACTGTATATTTTTGTTAAACCTCGTTAATATATTTGCGCCTTGAATCAGTTGTAGATGGTTGTCATCTAAAGAAATCCATAAAGAAGATATAAATTATTGGAAGAGAAAAATTCCTCGTCTAATGTGTGAAATGCAAAAGTGTCTACCTTCAACATTTTTCAATGCACAAGAACACTAACTCAGACACCAAGTTGAGGAGATTGAATCGTGTGGACCTTTACACACAAGGTCAATGTGGATGGTTGAGAGGCACTTGAAATTTTTGAAGGCTTTGGTTAGACAAAGAGTACATCCTGAGGGTTCTATCATGGAGGGATATATGATATACTAGACCATGGTGTACATTAGTGAATATCTTCCTAAGTTTGCAACAAAGATCCATGTAGATTGCATTTGGGATCCCAACTCCATTAACAAATTCGAAGGGGAGTACCTGTTGGAGAAAGGTAGATTGAAGAAAGTGAGAGATAATTATAAGATGGTCATGGAGATTAATTGGAATACATTTTACATATGGTTTTTATGTATATTGTACTTATTTAATTTTTAATCTTCAATATACATCAATTATAAATTAAGGTCGTATATTGTGGTATTTAACTAATTATACATCGTTTGTGAATTTCAATTTTTTTGGTATAGTTGGTCAAGAGTGGGAAGCACTACATTTGTATGTCACCGACAATCTTGATTGGATGACGGTATGGATTGAAGGATGTCAACAGGTTTAATTATTAACACATAGGAAGGTGGCTTTATTAGTTAAAAGCTCATTATAATGGAATTCAATGTTACACAAAAGAAATTGGTTAGCATATGGTTTAAGAGATAAGCAGTGCGATATAAATATATTAATCACCCATATTATTTAATTATTTTTCAAAGTATATATTGATGTATATATATGTTGAGATTATTTCTGCATACATTAGGCCAAGGCCATATGTTTATCAACTGACAATATTGCAATAATTTTTACATGTTTGACATATTGCAGGTGAAACACCACAAGGCTATGTGGTGTAATGGTCATAAATTTTGAATCAAAATGTTGGATGACATGAAGAAAACTTGTGATTTTGGTATAACTATAGTCTTTCAAGTGACTAATGTTTCATCTAGAAGCGACATACATCCAGAAGTCTCAGAAAATCGATACTATGGGATTTTTGGATGATATACTTGAGTGTGACTTTAAGTCCTTCAAATTAATTTTGTTTGTCATCCTATGGTATAGGCTACGATTGAATGAAAATGATCTTGAAACATTATTGAACATGATAATGGATTTACCATGGTTAAATACAAAGGTTGGTAGAATTGAAATTTGGAAATGAGCCCTATGTTCTTCCAAAATGAAATGTAGTGGGTATTTTACTCAAAGGTTCCAGGTAAATTGGGTTGGTCATTTGTTGTTAAAAATGATCCAAAAGGAAGTCTGGTAAAGTATAATGTGGTGGAAGAAGAAGATACCAAAGAACTAGAAGATGGTGTAGATGATGATCAAGATCAATAGTTAGTTGGTGATGTCCTTAATGAGAAGATGTCGAGAAGAGGGAGGAACTAGATCATGATGATGTAGGAGTTAATGTTCATGAAGATGATATCGATGATGATGATGATGATACTGAGTAATCCTTACAATGTGTTGAATCTGGATCCGGATGTCTGTTGAATGAAAGTTGGATGAAGAAGAAGATCAATGACATTGAAATGTATAAGTTATGTGATTATATTATCTATTTGATATTAATTTCTTGATAGAATTATATTTGACTTATGTGGTTACATGATTAATTCATGATATTTTTAATTTTTATGCCATTACATAATTAATTTAATGATGTACTTTTTAATGTTTGAAAGGTCAAAAAATTAAAACATTTCAATAGTGATATTAACAACCTTGAAATTAGTGTGTTTTATGTTTCATATGATCATAAAAGATTAAAAAGTCGGTTGTAGAGGTGGTTGTTCAGTGGTTGACGTGTATGTTAGTTCTTTTTACAATTTAACCAGGTTTGTATTCTAATCTACCTATGGAATTGCCAATTCCAATCGAAGGCAGCTCGAAGGACCTGGACCAATTGACGAGGACTTTAAAAGTCTCATACACTTCGGGCTCTGCAAGACCCGAGAGGGTGATCCCTTAATGTGTTTACAACCTCCGCACCATTATTATAAACAACATTAACAATAGCAGATGATCTCACTTAATAGCTCAACATGATAAGATAATATCAACTAGAATTGGTTGTTCATAGACAATATCAACTATCTAGAGCGTGAGATAACTAAACACAATCCATTGTATAAGATAGTCAATGATTTGAAATTTGTAGCAAGCTTTAGAAAAGACAAACAAATACTGAAACTACATAATAATACAACTTAGATCAAGTGTCATATATCCATTGTAGGAGTCAAATTGAGAAGCATCTAGAGGTTTATAACAGATTTAATACATCACATATAAGATCTCTAACAATATTGCATTACAATTTTATCGGTATGCATTCTAACCTAGGACTACTTATCAAATCCTTATACAACACATATCTGCCTATAATACCATTCAAGCATTTTGATTAGTTCCTTGAATTAAAGCTAAAATAGAATCATACACACCACAAGAGTGAGATGGATAAAACAAACCTTAGTTATTTCATTCAAAGTTCATATATGCATGTACAATGGAGAGACATGAGCTCAAATTTTCATTTCAACTCAAATGCTAGTACGATTATACAACATTAAATCTCTATGAACTCAAAACTTGTTACAGAATGACTCAAAACCTAAATTGCATTTCTCTAAAACCATCAGACTTTACAATTTTCTCTACAACTTCACCTAGACTCAACAAAAATTATCTAACTTGCTAACCCATACTTCTGGCCTTGAAATCCTTCTTATAGAAAATGAAGGAGCAAACAAGCACTGGGCCAGAAAGTACACTTGTCACCAGTCAATTGGAGCACCTGTTGATATTCCAAAATTTGTTACAACAACCACCACTTTGAAAAATATTCTTGTTCATCATATTAGCTGAGGAACGTCGATGCAAAAAACCACAAGAAAACCACACTAAGAAAGCCGTCAACACAAAACTGGAACTGTTGCAACCGCAACATCTGATCTGTCACCTGTTAGTAGTTCACTCCTTTTACTCCTCCTCAGTCAAATATTTAGTTACACAATTCTAGTACTCATCATCAGTCGGCCAATCAAAATTAATTACTTCATCCACCTTGGTATTATAAGGTGTGTATTTTACCGCTACGTGATTCGCATTCCTGTCAAAAGATTCAAAAAATGAGCTGGTACTAATGATTTTGTCCATACAACTCACCAACAAATCATAGTCTGACTCATCAAAAATTGAATTGATTTGATCATTGATGGTCTCACTTGCTTGAGCCTGCCATTGTTGAAATGACCTAATTTTCCCCTACTCATCAATTATATCAGGTAACAATATGTTACCCCAATCATTGAAATTCTTCACCAGCTCCCTAATCTTCCTACTCAAGTCATCTAGTAAGGTCTGAAAACCTTGCAATGATTTTACTAACACATGAGTAGGATTTAATGATTGGGGCCTATTATTTATATCAAACCTTGAGGCCTTATACATGATATCCAAATCACTAGCCCTAGGGATCCAATTTTCAATTATTGGTATCACTACTTTTTGATCCCTATCAATATTATTTATTGTTGCCCACGTGCACCTGCCATGATTTTGCAATCAACCAAAGCACCATCGCGGGATGGCAGGGAACGACTCAGATCAAAGGTCAATTGATGAACAGTCACGCAAATTTGATCCCCCAGATGGGACACGTGTCACCCACTTGCGATATCGCCATCCTACAATTCCCGATCACGGGATGGTGGGAAACCGTTGATCTTGAAGGTATTTTGATCGATGGAAGTGCAAATTTCATCCTTCTGAAAAATAAAACATTCATTAAAGGGAAAGGGGACATTACTAGGTGGATGGAAAACAACGACATAAGTTTTTTTAAAACCGTTCAGCACAGGGCCAACCAGGACTTAGGAAAATAAAACCCGTAGAGGAAATAAAATATTAAGACCAAAGGGACCAGGCCTAGACAGAACGATGGGGCATAAGATGTTTTTAAAACCCTTCAAAAAAGGTAACGATGAAATAGATCCCAACCAAGGAAATAGGTAAACACAAGGGTTTAAGATGAAGTCAAAGCTAAAACCCCCACCCTAAGAAATTTTCCAACACCATGAAAGACCAGTGACATAAGGCAGGGCATGAGTGAAACATTAGGAACAAAATTTGAAGTTCCATCACTACAAGGATTGGATAATTTTATATTAATAGTTTGTCCTATCACAAATATAAAAGGTGAGCACAATAAATAACATGTATTTTCCCATTAAATGTGAAGGATTTTCAAAAAGTTTGTGTTCAACTATTGGTCCATTTTTTTTTAATATAAGTTATATTTTAAATCATTATGTGTTGTTTTTATAACAACAAATATATTTTTTGTGTTCAACTATTAGTCCATATGTGTTGAATATAAAAGTTAGAGATATCAAAGATTTATGGTTATCAATAAGTATTTGGTCCACGTAGGTTGTATATTAATTTTAATTTAAATAAAAATATCATTTGTATCATATTCTACAAGCAACAAATGATATTTTTTTGGTTCAACTATTGGGGGTTCCATGATTAAGTTTTGGTCGAACCTTTAAAAAGTAAAATTTTAGACACTTCTCAAAAGATCTGCCGATGTGGGGAGTTGCATGATGAGTCGCACCTCCAAACCTTAGTTATAGATAAATAAGAGACTAGTCTACATTTTTTTTTAAAAATGAAGGTTCTGCAATATTCTAGTCAATTGCTACATGCTGAGAAAGTTAGCCTGCATGACTACTGGGCCATCTCCCCTAAAGGAATAAGGGGACATCACTAGGTTGATGACAAACAATGACATAAGTTATTTTAATGAGGGAACACAGGACCAACAAAAGACTTAGGAAAAATAAAGTTAGGCGAAGGAAATAAAATAATAAAACAAAAGGGGGCCTAGCCTAGACGTACGAAGTGATGGGGCTTAAGTCGTTTTAAATCCTTCACAAAAAGTAACAACCAAATAGATCCCATGCAAGGTGTAAGATGAACACTATGATTTTACATGAAGACGAAGGTAAAACCCCATCCTTAGGATTTTCCCAAACACCATACATGACCAGAGACACAAGGCAGGATAAAATAGAACACAAAGAACAAA
>VDFB02116188.1:0-33786 GCA_007258455.2 Sequoia sempervirens
TTTTCAAAATGGTTTTGTTTGAGGCCTCTGCATGGCCATTTCCTTGAGGGCAGTAAGGTGTGGAAAATCAATGTTAGATATGAAACCATTCACAAAGTTCCTAGACATCCTGATTCTTGAAGGGTCTACCATTGTTAGTGACAATGGACTGAGGAATGCCATACTGAGAGACAATGTAATTTAGGATGAATGAAGCAATTTGTTTTCTAGTGATAGTGGTTAAGGGAACGACTTCAATCCACTTTGTAAAATACTTTGTGGTTGTGATGATGAATTTGTGTCCATTTGAGGAATATGGATGAATTTTACCTACAAGGTCAAGTCCCCATTGAAAAAAGGCCATGTTTACTTAAATGGTTACTGTAGTTCATGTGCTTAGTGCATGTATGAGGTTGCCATGGATTTGATACTTTTTGCATTTCTTAACAAATTGAAAAGAATCCTTCTCCATGTTTGGTCATTAATACCCCAAGCATAGGAGTTTCTTAGCAAGAGTTAGTCCACTTGAATGAGTTCCAAAGATACCTTCATGAAATTCATGTAAGGCCTTCTTAGATTCAGAGAGTACCATCAATACCTTGGTGGTAGAGTGTGTCGACAATCAAGGTATGTTAGGTAGCTTGGCAGATGAAGTTGTATTTTTGGTTTCGGGATAGATCATGTGGAAGGGTATTGTCTCTCAAGTAAGTATAGATCCTCCCATAATTGAAGACTCAACATCAACTAGATGGCATATGAATTGGGATTTGGGATTGTCATAGGCAAGTTTAAACACTTGTTCCACCATGAACTCATAATGGCTTCATTTTTCTAATATCTGTAGAAGAGAAGCAATTGTTTTCATGGAATCAACAACTTTGTTATCCACTCTTGGGACCTATTCAAATTTTATTTCAACAAAGTACTTTTTGGGAAATCATCTCACCATTCTCGTAACAAATGATTTAAAGGATTATTTTTATCTGCTAGTTGTGCAATGAACCTCCTGATAGATTTAAATCTTCCCTATAGAGATCTTAGTTATTTGATATTCTTAGGTGAAGGAATTCCCATGATGGACTTGACTTTGGTGGGATCCACTTTGATGCCTTTTTCTGAAACTATGTATCCTAGAAGTTTTGTTGATGTCACTCCAAATGTTCACACACTTCTTTGGGTTTAATTTCACATTAAACTTTTCCAACTGAGTGAATATTTTATCTAGTATTTTCATATGTCCTTCCCTAGTGAATAATTTTTCTAACAGGTCATCCGTATAATCTTCCATAAATGTATGCATCATGTCATGAAAGATGGTGGTCATTGCTCATTGATAAGGGGCTCTTGCATTTTTCAAACCAAAAGGAATGACATTCTAGAAAAATGTACCACATTGACATGTGAACATTGTTTTCTCTTGATATTTTGGTGTTATTTTGATTTGATTATACCCTAAAAATCCATCCATGAGAGATAACATTGCATGTCCTACTATTAGATCCACAATGATGTCAATGTTGGGCAATGGAAAGTTATTCTTTGGACAAGATTTGTTAAGATCTTTGAAATTAGTACATATTCTGATGTTGCAATCTATTTTTGAGATTGGTATAATATTAGAAATCCACTCAGTATAGTCAATTGATCGGATGAATCCTGCATCTAGTAATTTCCTCAATTATGCTTTCACCAACAAGGTGATGTGGGGATGAATCTTCCTTAGTTTCTATTTCACTGGCTTCACTCCAAGTGGTAGAGATAAATGATGCATTATCAAATCTAGATTTATTCTTGGCATGTTAGTGTAGGACCAAGTGAATTTTTTCTTTTTCCCCCAAAGAACTTGGTGAAATCGGGCCATTCTTATTTTTTCATGGATGTGTCTAGGTGAAAGGTCTTTATTTTCCCTATTGTACCAATGTTGATATATTGTGTAGGCTGAACCAATATTAATGATATTTCATGATAGTGTTTAGGAAGAGTGTCAAATCTCCCATCCTTCAGTGCCTCAAAGAGGTTTTCACCATTGGATAGGTTCTTTATTTTTACTTTTTCTTGATCTAATAATGCCATTAAATGGTTTTCACCATTAGATCAATTTTTCATATTTTTTATTTTGGAGCTAATAGATTTGGTACCCTCTTGGCTCGAAGCTTCATTATGATATTCATGGATGGACCTTGTTTCGGGGTTGTCAGAACAAAGGAAGTTAACAATGCCATCATCGTTTACAAAGATAGGGACAAATTAAGAGGTTCAGTTTCCTCCTAGTCAAAGAGTTGATGATATAATAGAGGTAAAGGATCATTGGATTGGTTAAGGTCAATGGTGGTGAGGGTCCTAATGGAATATTTTTTGTGATGTTCAATAGCAATGTCAAGGTCTATGATGTTTCTCTCCTCCAAATCATCTATCCCACTCGATGTCTGTTCATCCTCACTTGAGTCATTGATATGTAGTGATCCAAATTCAAGAGGTCTAGACCTTGAGATTTGTCCCTCCTTAAGTGTAGGTGCATACCTTTGTATCACATCAACTTCTTTGTCTTGACAAGATTCCTCAGACAGTGAATCCCATTCATACTCATTGGAGTCTGTTTCATAACTAGCTTGTACTAGCTATAGGATTCACACACAAATGTTCTTTTTTGTGTCTTCCTTAGTCTCTTTTTTATATCCTAGTTCCATCTTGTCTTTTTCATGGAGTATGAGAGGCCGGATTGGTTGTACAATTCCTTCTTTTCTTTTGTTGATACATCCTTTTCCTTCATAACCCATCTTTTCTAAGATTGTTTTCCCTTTACCATATTGTTTTGTTTGTATGTTGGTAGTTTTCATTGTAGATGCTTCATCATCTTTTTAGAGCCAATTGAGAATGTACTTATCTTCAAATTCATTAACTAAAGTTCCTACCTTTACAAATTTACCATCAAAAAGTGTAGTATGTTGGGAGGATTATTGTCTTGATGTGGATGGTCATCCATATGATCTTGGAGAAGGCAGAAATTGTGAGAGACACACGGACTACTTAATTGAATATTGACCCATGCCTTTGTCTTTTAACTAGATATTTTTCTCAAATTGTTTTTATAAGGAATTTAATTGGCTTTCATGCTTTGATGTAGTAGAATCACCAATTCCTTTATCTCTTGACTGAACCTTTTCCTCAACCCACTTTGACACATAATTTAATTTCCTTTCATTATTTGATGAACTAGGAGTGTGAGATTCTTTGTTATGAGGCACAACAGTATCTTGGACTATTTTAAGTGTGTTGCAATATTGAGGATTGTTGGAATCAGCTGAAATAGTGATTTCTTGTCCATTGAATGGAAATTTAAGGTATTGGTGATACACTGACAGCACTGCTTGCATTTCATGAATCCAAGGACATCCCAAGAGTATATTGTATGTCAACTCTTTGTCTAATACTTGGCAGATTATATCTTTTACAATTGGTCCCACTTGAATTGGTAACATGATCAATCCTTGGGAGGATCTCTCTTCATCATCATAGGCTTTTAAAGTGATCTTTCTTCTAGCATCAATTGCATTCTCTAAACATCCTAGTGCATAGATAAGCTTTAAAGTGCAGATATTTAGGCAAACTCCATCTATTAGAACACATTTAAGCCAGTGTTTGTGAATCAAAACTTCAATATGTAATGGTGTGTTGTGTGGATGGGTGAGTGAGGCATCATCATTTTCAGAAAATGATAGGAAATGAGGTACAATCAAGTGTCCGACCATAGCTTGAAATTGGAAAACTTCTAGATTATTTGGTATTGTAGTGGCTACTAGAGCTTGTTCCAAAATCTCTTTATGTGCTAGTGAAATTTTAAGCAATTCTAACACAAATATCTATGTTGGGATGTTTTGTAATTGGTCGACTATGTTGTATTGAGTTGAAGGGGCATCAAATATTTTAGATGTAGCTCCTTTTAATATTAATTTGGACTACCCTTTTGTGGTTGCATTGATTGGTAAATTGTCTTGGTTTTCTCTGATTAATGACATTAATCTGATTATCAGTTGCAGCAATATTTGTGATTAGATTTATTAGTATGATGTCAATGATTTGATTTGATTTGATGTTGATTTCATGGATTTTATTTTTAGCTATAACAATGCCTTTTTTTTTATTATCAGTTGTAACAAGGTCTTTTTCATCATTAATTTCAATGTCATTAGTTTGATTACCAATAGCAACAATGTCTTGTTTTTCATTAATTTCAATGTCATTGTTCTTATCTTAAACTGTAGAAATATGAAGGATAGTGGTTTCATAAACATAGTTCACATTTTTACCTTCGCTATTTATAGAAAAAGATTCTCCCTTTTCATAATTTGGTAAAGGATTATTTGAATGCTCCATGATCATTATTTTTTTGTGGTCCTTCTACAAATATTGTCTTGTTATCAATCAAATATTGCACCAAATGTTTCAGTTGCATACAATCATTTGTTTTATGTCCTTTTTTTTATGAAAATCACAATAGTATGGATCATTCCACCAATATGGTTTAACTTTTGGTTCCCAATCTCATGCCTTCGGTAATGTTATAAGTCTATGTGCAAGAACCTCTCTTAATGCTGATTCAGGTGACTATCCCAAAGGTGTGAATTTTCTTCAATTTGAATGTTTTTGATATGGTAATGGTTTAGATTCAGCATTGCTTTGGTTCTTGTTTTTATTGTTATTTTGATTAGTGTTTTGGTGGTTGTTTTGATTGGTCTTGGTGGTCGTTGTTTTCAAGTTAAATATTAGTTTTGTATTTTGTGTTTTATCTATAGCATCATTGTTACCAACATTTTTATTTCTTTGCCAAAATTTTGGTTTATCATTGTTATAATGATTGGAAGAATTTCGTGAGTTTTTTCCTTCATTGAATATTTTTAATACCCCTCTTTTGACCAAGGCTTCTTCAATTTTGAGTCCATTTTCAATCATTTTATCAAAGCCAGGTGGACATTATAATTCAAGTCTATAGCTCATCTCATCATTTAGATTGTCAATGAATATTTCCATCTTTTCTTTTTCAAGTATGGGATGAGCATACCTAGAAAACAATCTTCTCCATCTTTGTGAAAATATAAGGAATGATTCTCCCTTTTTTTTTTTTGTGTTGCAAAGATCCTTCATTGTTATCTCATGTTGGATGTTATAGGAATACTGAGTGACAAACTTATTGACCAATTCTTCAAATGATCTGATACCTGGAAGTAATTTCGAGAACCACTCCATACATTGATCACCCAAACTTCATGGAAACAATCTCATCAAATAAGTCTCCTCATGTACAAACTCCACGCTCATGGTACGAAATTCCCTTGCATGATCTATAGGATCAATTTTTCCATTATATTTATCATATTTTTGAAATTAATAATGTTTGGGAAAAGGAATCATGTTCATTGTTTGGTCAAAAGGATATGGGTAGATGTCTTGTAGCAAGTATCTTTTTGTGGTTCCTCTTTGAATGTCAAGGAGTTGTTGCATATTTTTTATTTGATTAGTTAAAACAACCATTAGATCAATATTTAGTGGATTAGCTTTTGTTCTTTTAGGAGTTCCTTTCAATTGAGTAACATCAAATTCATTAGGCAGTTTGATTCCCTCATTAGCCAACATTAAACATTATTTTTCTCCATCTTTTTCTAGAACTTTCTCCATGAATTTATGGAACTTGGGATCTTGTTGAGAAATTTGGATGTCTTCCTTAGTTATTTCATCACTTTCAAGTTGGTGGAATATATGGAATGGATTTTATTCACCTTTAGCCATGGTGTTTTGAGTTTCAATTTCTTTTTCCTTGAGTTTTTACTTTTGTGATATTGTTAGAATCATCATAGAAGTGTTATAGTTTTCACTAAACTTTGATCTTTTTTTAGGGGAGTGCCAATGATAATAACTAAGTCAAATAGGATGATGGATCCTATTGATGAGACTAAGTTAAATCTTATTATACACCATTGTTTGTGATGAAGGATGATAGATCCTGATGTTGAAACTTAGCTTAACAATCAAAGATGTGTTTGATGATTAGGTACTTTAAGGTGTTAAATCTTAGTTTAGTTTAAAACATTTCACTTGAAAATTCTAGTTTCTTCAAGTTTAAAACATTGTGGTGACTGAGGAATAATTCTCCTATGAAAAGGATCCTTGAATGTGATCTTAACGATTGAAAAGATGGTAAAAATGGCTCTCTATTTTGATATTAATTGGTTGTGCTAAAATAGGGTACAAATGTGCTAAAAGATGGAACAAATGTGCTAAAACAGAGCTTGGATGTGCTAGATTGTCCCCTAGATGTGCTAGAAAATGGATTTAATGTGTTAAAAGATGGATCAAATGTGCCATAACATGGACTAAATGCACTAAAAGAAGGACTAAATGTGCCAAAAGATGGACTAAATGTGCTGGAAAATGACTCAGATGTGCTAGAAAATTTGTTAAATTCATTAAAACAAGCCAGTGACGCACTAGACTGGGCCTAAATTTGATCTCCACCCATCTCTCTATTGGATTATCAGGTACATTGACTAAAAATATTTGTAAATGCATTGGAAGATAGAGAAAATGTGCTAGAAAATGACCTAGATGTGCTAGAAAATGTTGTAGATGTGCTAGAAAATGTTGTTGATGTGCTAGAAAATGTCCTATATGCACTATAAAATTTTGTGGATGCACTAGAACCGGGAATGAATGCACCAAATTGGAAGTGTTCACTGTTTTGGGAATTATGTATGGTTTTCTTGTTTTGAAATAGTGAATTTGAATGTTTTTAGGGTATGCTTTTTTGAACAATGATTTTTATATGATTTCCTTATCTTTGAATCATTTGAATTAAGTATCTTAATGGATGATTTCTTTAATAATGACTTCAAACACAATAGGAAGTTGTAAAATAGTTGTTTCAAGCCTAGTAACTAAACAGTAAGTGTATGTTCAAGAATCTGGTCTGATTCCTTTAATTTCCATAGGTATAGAACAAGAGCAAATAGATCAAACACTCCTAATGTCAAGGGTCATTTATAATATCACAACCCACATCTTATAACTATGTCAGCTCACATAACCGTGTCACCCCCTAAAGGGTGCCCATGTTTTTTCCTTTCCTAGGTCTTAACCAAAGTCAAATCCTCCACTTTTTGTTAGTAATACCTGATAGTTATATGGTGAGTATCTTGGGGATAGATTCTTCCCTCCCCTTGCAATGTGAATATTACAAATGTTTGGAAACTAACTCGACTAGCTTCTACACCTAAAGTTTCTAGTAAGGGTTTTCGTTGAGTGCAAAAAATGATAAACTCCCTCAGGAGACCTCCCAACCTTTAGAATAAAGGCTTTTGGGATGGTTATCTTGCACACTACCATTGAATTGTGAGTTTCCTCAAATTCACTTTTCATTATAGTGAATAAAAAAAATTGCTTTAGTTGTTCCCACTTAGGTCATTCCCATAGGTTGAGTACTTTTTCCCACTATGACATGCCTTCTAAAGGTGTTAATGCAAGAAAAAAAAAAAGAGTGATTCTAGCATTTTGGTCACCTAGTGAAGGGGAAAGCATAGGCCTATCACTTTACAAGCACAATAGATAGGGTGTTCTTTAATCCTAATTAAACTAGGTGCCTAATTTAGTCAATAGAAGACAAAAATAACTATAGCCCCTAAAAACACCATCAGTAGTTTCAAATAATTTTCTTTGACACCATTTAAAGGTACCTACAAAATAGAAAATACAGATCAGTTCTCTGAATTTTGAATTTCTACAAAGAAAACCAAATGCGCTAAAACAAAGGCCGGATGCACTAAAAGATCACACAGATACAATAAAAGAGCTATTGTATGCACTAGAGAAACTATTGAATGCACCAAAATAACTACTAAATGTGCTAAAAGAACCCCAGGATCTACTAAAAGATGATCCTGATGCACTGGAAGATGAGCTGGATGTATTGGAACAGGGCCTGGATGCACTAAAAGATGTTTCGTATACGTTGAAAGAAACCATAGTGGTTCCACATAGAAATTCATGTCCAACCTATTCATGAAAACTTTCTATAAATTGTTAAAAACGAGGCTATTTTCTGATCATGGGTACCAATTTATGTATGTATAAAATATGTGAATGAGTAATATTACCACATAATCAATGAAACATTATATTAGAGAATTTAAATAACAAATCTAATTGAATTGAAACAAGAAAAATATCTAAAGTAGTCCCATTGTTCTCTATCTCCAAGGATTCATTAAATCATAATGGCTCTCAAATTGTGTATGCACTATGACTGTTAGAATGACAACCTAAAGAACAAGATATTGGAAATGCAATAAACATTTCTACATGATTGACTGCTAAACTATATGATCTAATGATACTTTGATAATGATGTTGTGATGTTGTTGATGAAAGTGATATGAAAATGATGTAATTAAACTATTGCAAACTAAGATGCAGCTACCGATAAAGCTATTATTCTAAATTAAATGCTTCTAATTGCTAAATGCTCACAAATGCTCTAATGAAAATTTTGCAGAGTATACTTTCTCAAGATTGTATAATTAATGTTGTGTGATGTTTAAGCCAAGCCAGGCTTAAACGTCACACAACATTAAGAAAAATAAAATGTAATTCATTAATTATATAAACAACATTTGATTGTGAGCATATTAAAACAAGTGTCTTAGTTTTTACAATTAATGAATTTTATTTTATTTTATTTTTATTGTTTTAATATTATTTTATATATAATTATTTTAATATTCTTAAATTATTTTAAAATTTTAAAAAATATTTGTTATTTAGGAAGTGTCTTTTATATTTTTTTTATTAAAAAAATTAATTATTTTTAGGTAAGTTTTATGAAATAGAAAATAAAAATTTAAAATGTAGACTATATATATATATACATATATATACATATATACATATATATATATTATATATATAATATATATATACATATATACATATACATATATATACATATATATGTATAGATATACATATATGTATAGATATATGTGTATATATATATATATATATATATTTATTTATTTTAAAATTTTAAAAAATATTTGTCATCTAAGAAATGATCTTTATATTTATATATTTTTTAATTCAAAATAATTTATTTGAATCAAAATTTAAATTTTGTGTTTTAAAACAAAAAAAAAATTTATGAAAGAAAATAAAATATTGTTGATTTTTTAATCAATTATTGATTAGTTCTAACTATTCTTAAATTTTATTTAATTTAATTATCATTTTTTATTTTCTAAATATTATAAATAGTGAGATATAATTTTTTACTCACTATTTTTCAATAAATATGATACTGCATTCCTATGGAAAGACAACTTAATTATATACTTTTAAAATGCTATTTTCAAGTGATATTATACAATCTTCTAGGAAAAATGAAAAAATATACTAATAATTCTTTATATTTATTTAGGTTAATTAAATAAATATTTTAATTAAATATTAATTTTAGATAATAGAGTTGGGATTGTTAGCTAAAATAAATATTAGACTTTACAATCAATGACTCTCTAGATAACTTGAATGAAAAATGGAAAATTATTTTTTATGTATGGGGTCCGAAACTTGTGTGCAAATCTAATTTAAGATTCACATATCTAATTTAGAGGAATATGCACTAGATTGGAATTTATTAAATCTTTGAGTTTTTTTAATCATAAGGGTTAATTTCTCCTCATTCAAATCCCCAATAGACCATATTTCATCTATAAGTGAAAGGATAAAGGACAATAGAAAAATTATTCATTATTTCTCAAATGATGTGCTTTAATGTAAATATTGCTAGATTATTTTCATCGTTTAAAATGTAAGACATGATATGTGCTCAATAAATGTGTCCTAAGATATCTAAATGATCTCCAACATGATTTTTGAGTGAGTGAATGAGAGTTCTTAATAAAACAACTCAGTCCAGGAATAAACATAAATTTGTCCTAAGATAGCTCACAATAAGTAGTGTAAAGGTTGAAAAAGACCTAAAAAAAAAAAAATTAGAGATTAGATTTGTAACCACATAAGTGACCTACATTGATTCTATATTTGTTTTTGAATCCAAGGTGATGAACAATAATTTTAAGGATTGTCATGAAGTTTTGGATTAATTATCGAAGGGTATGAGATATTGTGAACTAATTTTGCAAATAAATATACTAATTATAAGCTAATAATTACATCTACAACACTCTAATCAAAATAGACCTAAAACATAAAAGATGTGATTATGAAATTATCACCATGTTACAATATAATATTAAGAAAAAAATATTCTTACTAAATAATAAATAGAGAGGTTAGATATTCAACACTATAAAACATATATAGATAGAAAAATATTCTTTAATATAGAATAATATTCTTTAAAATATCATAGTAATGATTAATGAATTTTGAATATAAATTATTGTTTGACTTACCTAAAAGACCATCATTATGAGTTATAATTCAATCTAAATAGTCCATTCATAAAAACTTATCTAATTTTTAACTTTAATGAACTATTGTATTACAGTTTTTGAAAATAAATTGCATTAATTAAATCAAAATGCACCACCAAAAATGCCTCTCTTAGTTATATGAATTATTCTTTAAGGTACTATATAAATTCTTAGACTAAATTTGTATTAACAATGTCATTTGCCTCACATTTTGACCATCAATATGAATCATCATGTAATCTAAATAGCTCCCTCATGAAAGATGACATAATTTAACTTTAATGTATTATTTTATTATACTTTTCAGAATTTTTATATTAAGTAAATATAAGTGGGACATAAAATTATGTTTTTTATATAGCTTTCTCTATAAAGAATGTACATAGGAGAATGTGTATTAAAGAATAATGTTTTTCATTTGAAATGATCTCAAATTCCTAATTAACTATAAGAAAATGAAGCTTTTAGTTTTGAAAACTGTATGTTCAATGTTTTTAAGGAATAGGTAAAATTTTTTGACATTTATATTTCAATATATGGAAGTACTTATTTGTCTATTATATTTTTTTAATTTATGTTTATCATAAAAATTGGATGGATTTTGAAGTTGAAAAAAATGAAAAGGACATTTTGAAGCACATATTTAGCCATGAAAATGTGTCTTAAATTGTATGAACTTTGTAGATATATGTAACCTATCTAGATTTATATTTTTTAATGATAACTTTTTTTAGTAATTGTTTTCTACAATTAATTTGAACTAATTAATTGATACAATAGATTTAAGATATATCTTGGATTTTCAAGCTTTTTAATATATTGCAATTTCTTGATAATTTTATTATGATAGTTATAACAACTTAAAAAAATTATTTACAATTCTATTAGTTGTATTGTTGAAAATTTTATACACACACTCTTAATCTAGAATATATAAAAAATATTAATTTAATTATAATTATGTTGAGTAACATTCTTAATTTACTTGAACTAGGTCAATTTTGTGGTTGCAGATCTAATCTCTAAAATTTAAAATAATTAAAATTAAAATTTTACCTTTGTCAACCTTTACACTACTCATTTTGAGCTAACTTAAGACAAATTTATGTTTATTTATGCATTTAGTTTTTTTCATTAAGATCTCTCATCAACTCATTCAAAAATGATAAAGATCGGAATTCTCATTGAGCATAGATGATTTCTTATATTTTGGAGAATGAAAAAGATGAAGCAACATTTACATATATCATTTTAAGAATAATGAATATTTTTTCATATTTTTCTTGATTCTTTCACTTAGAGATGAAAGCTATCTTATTGTGGGTTGGAATGGGGAGAAATTAACCCTTATGATTTAAAAATTCAAAGGTTTTTATAAATACCAATTGTCCTTATGTACATTTAGATAGAAATTTTTGAGAGAAAATGAATTCCAATCTAGTGCATATTCTTCTATATTAGATATATGAATCTTAAATTAGGTTTGCACACAAGTTTAGGACCGCATACACAAAAATAAATTTTTCATTCAAGTTATCTAGAAGTAATTGATTTTAGAGTCTAATATATTTGTATGAATCACCTATTGACAAGCATTAAAACATTCCTGCATCATGGAATTTTAAGCTAAGTACCATACTTAATTTATTTTAATATTTATTTTAGCTAACAATCCAAACTCTATTATCTAAATTAATTAATACTTAATTAATTTTTTTATTTAATTAACTTAAATAAATATAAATAATGATGATGGCACAAGGTGGAGCATCAGAGAAAAATGTTGCAAAAGGTGAAATGCACCAGGTTACAACTAGACAGGAGAAAAGGAGATGAGGCGATGAGCTTAAGGATAATCTTCTGAGAAAAATAGGGCTCAAATCAACCAAGGGTAAAGAGGAAACCCACATTCCTAAATGGGTGTTTTCGAATGGGAGATGGATTGATAAATGCAATCCCTAGTATAAGCTTCAAGAGGAAGACCATGGAAATAAGCAAAATTGGATTGATCAAAGGAATGGCTTTCATAGTGATTATCGAAAAGGAATTTGGCATACATAAAATCTAGGCAGATGGATCCAAAAGGAAAATCTAAATTCTAGCCATTCCAAGAGTGGGCAGTTTGGGAAAAATGGATACCCTAGGGCACCGGGAGCAAGCCACTAGAGCAACTCTAGGGACATAAATTCTAGCCAAAATATCAACCTCAATCAAGAAGATTTGTATCAAAGGAATTTTGACAATAGAGTAATTAGAGCCCCCAAGATTATCACTCGGGAGAAGATCACACTCACAAGGCCAATTCCTAGAACCATGGAGCCCAATGGTACAATAAGGGGCTACCAAGAGGTCCAAATCACCAAAACCCCAAACGAAGATGGAAAAGGGGAGGCCCCTTTGGCAGAAAAAGAACAAATGAAAGGGGATCAAAAATAAATAGTAAGCCTTGGGATAGTAAGCTTTTCACAATACCAGCAGAAATCATAAAGGGAAGAGTGGAGAGGCTATGTGATCATGCCTTGTTTGTGAAATGGTGTGGCCTAGGAAATACAAAACAAGAAATCATGAATTGGTGGCAGTAGACCTTTAAAGACCGGGTAAGTATTAATCCCATCCCTAATGCCTTTTACTTGATAGAGTGTATAGACTAGAACCTAAAACAACAAATGGTGTTTGGAAAACCCCTCTTCTTTAATGGCCATAACTTTCATTGTAAAAATTGGGAATCCAATTTTGACCCATGGAACTACAAGATCAAACAAACCCCAACATGGTTAAAACTAATTGATCTCCAATCATAATATTGGAGTGTGAAGGCCATGACTAAAATTGGTGATTCCTTAGGGATTTTCTTGGCAATAGATGAAGATTTCTTAAATGGGAAAAAAAATGCAAAGGAAAGCATCCTAGTAGAAATTTAGGAAGGGGTAGGGATTTACAAGAGCCTAGAAATCATCTCAAAATTTGGGTCTTGGATTCTAAAAATGGCCAAGAGTGATGTTAACAAGATAGGGAAGTGTCATTCCAGAGAGGATATCATGAACAAAAGCTATGGCATATGCAAAAATAGACAATCCTACTAG
This sequence comes from Sequoia sempervirens, assembly GCA_007258455.2. Lineage (NCBI taxonomy): Eukaryota > Viridiplantae > Streptophyta > Pinopsida > Cupressales > Cupressaceae > Sequoia > Sequoia sempervirens. The sequence continues at coordinate 13,547 of VDFB02116188.1, forward strand.
TAGTAAGAAAAACACCAAAATAGGTCCATTAGTGATTTCTGGTGGAGATGGAGACAAGCTAGAGTCAAGGTGTGTTGGCCTAGAAAATTTGTCTAGAAAGAGCCCCAAAAAAAGGAAATTGGGAGACCTTGAATGGAAAACAAGTATAATTTTAAGTCATGAAATGTCAAATGTTGAAGATGTAACTTTACAGGCTCAAAAGGATTTGAGCTCTCTCATGGAGCACACCAAATACTTGGAAAAATCTATTTCATCACAAATAGGAGAAGTCTTGAGTAATAGAAAGAAACTAGATACCACAAGTCTAGAGACTAGGTATGCCAAAGGAAGAAAAGTAGTGGAATAAAATGAAGAGGAGCCAAGAATTAAAGAAAATAACACATCTCAAAAGGATTAGCAAGAGGAAAAGGAGGAAGAAAACACCCAATCACATTATGAATCAGGTGAAGAATGGGTATCAGATGAAGAGAATGTAGAGTAAGTTGAAGGGGAATTGTGGGAAGAAAGAATGTGGAATAGATCCAATCCAAGCTAAACAAACCAAATATTAAAGGGGAGGGAAGGAGATGCCCTAAAACCAATAAAGTTAAATTAGGAATAACAAAAAATGTGTTAGGGATAACAAAACTCTGGAAAGGGAAGGAGGCTCTCCATCCCATATCACAATGAGAATCATAACTTGGAATTTTAGGGCTTAAACGCCCCTAACAGATGGCACATGGTCAAGTGCCAAATTGACCAATCAAAAGTAGATATATTCATATTACAAGAAACTAAGTGGGACTTAGAAAAGATCAAAACTAGAATGAAATGGTGGAAACAATGGGATGTCTGCTATCTAAGGGCGGGGGGAGCTTCAGGAGGGCTAGGTGTTATCTGGAACCCCCTCACAATATCAAGTGTACTATTGGAGGAAAACAATAATTAGTTAGCAATAAAATGCAGAGTGTTTCAAAGGAATGAGTAATTCACTCTAATTAATACTTATGGCCCCACCCAAATGGGAGAGAAAAGAGTAGTATGGCAATAAATAACCTGGGCCATCTAGACCCATGGAGGCGAAAAAGGAATCATAGTAGGTGACTTCAATGCAACCCTAAACTACAAAGAAAAGAGAGGTGGGGTAGGGAGAACAACAATATTCCAATAGGAGTTCCAATAGTTTGTAGATAACAACCATCTGATGGATATAACTACAAAAAATGGCACCTTTACCTTGACAAACAAAAGGAAAGCTTTTACAAACATAGCTAAGAGGCTGGATAAATTTATTCTATTTTGAGATTAGGGAAGAAGCAATCAAACATACGAAGCCACTATCTTACCCTATGTGGGCTCAGATCATTTCCTAGTGCAGCTACTAATATAGCTAAGCACAGCCCCCATTGGATTCCTTATCAAGTTTTAGAAAATGTGGCTCAAAGTTGAAAAGTTTCCAGAATTGATTAAGAAATGGTGGAAGGAATCCCAACTAGGGAACCACTCTTGTCTATATATTTTGAACAAAAAATTGAACTATGTGAAAAATAAACTAAAGGAGTGGAATAGAGATCACTTCAAGAATATCTTTCAAGAGAAAGACTGAGTGACCAAAGAAATATACACTCTCAATGAACATATCATATACAAAGGAATGGATGGGGTGGACTTTGAATTAGAAAAAGTTCTTAAAGAGGAATTGTCAGAGATCTTGAAAAGGGAAGAATGCTTATGGGGGAAAAAATATAGGGAAACATGGATTAAGGAAGGAGACTACAATCCAAAATACTTTCATAGAATGGCAGTGACAACCAAGACTAGGAACAAAATAACATCCATAACAAGAGAAGATGGATCGCAAGCCTAGTCATTGGAGGAAGTAAATGAGGAGGCCGTCAATTTTTTCCAAGCAATATTAAAAAAACCATCAGTGAATAATGAGGTAGTCAGAGATAAAATGCTAGCTTCAATCCCAAAGATCATAGGGGAAGATCAAAACTAAATCTAGATAAATCGCTAGGCCCAGATGGCTTTTCTACCTTTTTTTTTTAGAAATTTTTTGAAATAGTAGGAGAAGATTTATACCTGGTAGCAAAGGAATCAAGAAAAAAGATGACTATATTGGGAGCAACAAATCACACTTTCCTAGCTTTGATCCCAAAGAAAAAGGACCCTGTGAAGATGGGAGACTATAGATCTATTGCACTATGCAATACAGTGTATAAAGTAATCATGAAGATAATATCAAACAAACTAAAGGGAGTTCTGGATAACATAATCTTAGAGGAACAAAGTGGTTTTACCCTAGGTAGGTCAATTGTGGAAGGAAAAATATTAACTCATGAAACCCTACACTCAGCCAAAAAGGTAAGAGATACATGCATGATTATCAAGCTAGATACTCTTAAAGCATATGATATGGTAGATAGATAATTCCTTTTGAAGGTGCTCAAGAGGTTTGGCTTCCAAGAGGATTGGGTTAAATGGATTAAATCTTGTATCTCCATGGAAAAATTCTCAATTCTTGTTAATGGGTCAGCTTGGGGTTTTTTCCCATCTTCGAGAGGGATAAGGCAAGGAGATCCCCTCCCCCCCTTCCTATTCATCATAATGGAAGAAGTTAAGGGTCAGGGGATAACAACATTAAGGTAGGAAGGAAAATGGAAAAGAGTGAAAGTTGCCAATGGTGTTGAAAACTCAACACACCAACAATTTGCTAATGACACAACTCTATTTGGAATGGCCAACAAAAGAGAAGCGAGAACCATCAAATATTTTTTGGATGATTACTACCAAGCATTAGGACAAAACATAAACTAGCATAAATCTGAGGTCTTTTTTCTCAACACTCAACTGAGCCTTCAAAGAGATTTGGAAAGAAATTTGGATTGAGAGTGGCAAACTTTCTAGGTAGATTTTTTGGCACCCCCATTTTTGTAGGCATACACAAAAAATGTTATTGGGAAGAGCTAATCAACAGTTGTAAGAACAAGCTAGGGACATGGAAGGGGAAATGAATTTTAGTAGCTAGAAGATTATTGATGGTGAAGACAACTCTTTCAGCCATACCAATTTACTCAATGGCATGCCTAAAAATTCCTACAGTAGTGGATGAAAAGCTTAATCAAATTTTTAGGAATTTTTTCTGGAGTGGCATAAGAGATCATAAAAAAATTCTGGTTGTAGCCTAGAAAAAGGTCTGCACCCACAAAGAGGTTGGCGGAGTAGGTCTTAGATAATTAAGACTGATGAACATGGCAATAAGTGCAACACCAGTATGGGAAATGTATGCAAAAGGAAATCAAAGATGGGACAAGATCTTGAGAAGAAAATATCTAGACTTAGACTCTCCAACCCAAATCCTTAGAATTGTGAACCCTCCTTGAGGCTCGGCCGTTTGGAACTACCTATTGGAATGTAGGGATATAATCACCAAACATGTGACCTAGGAATTGAGGGATGGTAAGTCAGTATTCTTCTGGCAAGATTCATGGAATGGTAAAGAAGTTTTAGCAGCTCTTCCTGGTCTAGATTTGATTAAATCAGAAACTATAAGAACTTGGGGTGAGAAAGTATGCAACTATGGAAGGATGATAGTTAGAGAAGGAGTAAAAGAATACGAATGGAACTCTCTACAAAATCTAGAAGCACCACAGAACCAGAAGGATGCTTTAATGACAATATTGAAAGAAAGAACATTTTTTCCTTCTAATCAAGATGACATTATTAGGTGGTGTGGTTCTTCTTCTGGGACTTGTGAAGTCAAGCTTGGCTATAGGCAAAAGAAACAAGTAGAACCAAGATAAAATTGGCCAAATAAACTACTATGGGGGAAAAATTGTGTACCTAAAGTAGGAGTATTTGCTTGGCTGGCAATTCAAAAAAAATTCTTATTTAAGGATAGATTAGCCGCATTCAAAATTTAGGGTCTAGGGAGATGTATTTTATGCAAAATCGGTCATGAAACCTCTAACTACCTGCTTCTTAACTGCCCTTACTCAATGCAATGTTGGCATCACTTCATGAGAAAGTTCAATTGGAAAATCCCTTTACCAAAATTCCTACTAACATGGTTCAATATGTGGCCTCTTCCTAGAAGGAAGGTAGTATTTGAAAACATTTGGCCCATAGCCCCATCAATAATAATATGGGAAATCTAGAAGGAATGCAACAGGAGGATCTTTCAAAATAAGGAAATGCAACCAACAAAGTTGGGTGAGAAAATTGAAGGAATGATCATTGAAATAGTAAATGAAAGAGTGAAGTCAAATCTAGGGAAGACTGGATTATATTCATTTTGGGATGACCAGATGAAACATGCTTTCAAGGGGATTCTTATTACCAAAACTATAGGGCCAGGCTACAAGGCTTCTTAGCAAAAAGAGAAGGGAAGTCAAATGGGAACCACCAAAAAGAGGTTGGATCAAGATCAACTTCAATGGGGAATCTTGACGTAACCCGGGCCCAGGTGGTGTTGGTTGTGTAGCCAAAAATGAAAAGGGGAGACATTGGCAAAAAATTCCAAACCTCTAGGAATCTGCACAAACAATGAGGCAGAATTCCAAGCAGCTCTAATGGGAATTCAGTTGGGCATTTACTTAAAGGAAAAAAAGATTTAGTTAGAAGGTGACTCCCTAATAACTCTAAACTTGATCAGACAAAAAAATTGTCCCAACTAGAAACTGGATCACTGGCTCTAGGCAATTACACAATTTTTGAGTGGGTTCAAAGATTATAAAGTATCACATATCTTTAGAGAAGGGTAAGTTCATAGCGTCATTAGTTTTCTAAGTTGTGCCAATTCTACATGGGATCTTTGGGATATGCTCACATGGTTCCCATGTGGCTAGAAAAATGTAATACATCACTCTCTCGGGGTCCACCATAGTTCCACCTAGACCTAGGGGAGTGCCTTTGTGAATCGATAACTTTAAAATAAAATAATATTACCTTATATGTGCGAAGTACATGGGAGGACATCTAATATGGCCTTTCCATCAAATGGTGAGCTAGGTTATATTTATCATCCACCAAGAGCTCATTTGTAATCATCGAATAGCCAAAAGGACATACTTCCTAATAATGGTGCGCCAAGCCTTGGTTTTGGTACTGAATGCAAATTGAGTATTTTAAAAGAAGCCTCTCAAAGTATCATTTTTAGTTGGTAAAGATAGAGCAATAGGCGGAAAATAGGTGCCTTTCATTTTCAATGGGTGTAAGCAATCATCCCTTAGTTTATAATGGAGACTCTGCTGAATCTCAGTTCGAATAAACAACAACAAGCATTTAGAGGTGAAATCTTGGACAAACATCTTTAAGGAATGCTCTCGTCTCTACACCCAATAATCATTTGGGTAGTAAAGCAAGTCTTGGGTCCTGAGTTTCTGTGAGCCTATCATAGGGCAAGGTCCAATTCTGAAATTCCTATTATGTTTCTGGTAGTTCTTTGGCATATGGAGGTTTTGAAGGAGATCACCAAAAAACTTACTCAGATAGTCTTCAAGCATGCCTGACTAGTAGAAATTGATGTGGCGTTGGATAATGTTGACAAAAATAAGTTGATACCCATGCCCCAAAATTACTACATGATTCGTATGCATGGTAGGGAGATTATGAAATTTCTATTGATCCAAACCATAGAGCCTAAAATTTATGAAAAGCTCTAAGACGTCTATGAACACAACATCTTCTTCCTACTTCGTGTTGTGAAGTTGGTCACCAATTTTCCTCATGGTTGGGTTTTTCATTATGTGGAGGACGAAGAACTGGTGAATGACATTGTGATTAGTGATGAGGAGGATTGGGAGCTAGGGTTGGGAGAAGAATGGCGCAAAAATGATGAGCGGGATCTAGAATAGAAGGCTAGAAGCTCAACTCATGCCAATTATAGTCCATATTGTTCAGTGATTGCAAACTTTAAAGCATGGCATAAATGCTTCATCTCAGATGAGGATAGTGATGAGTAAGGCTGGTGATCTAGTGTTTAAAGGTTTTTTGCAAATTTTGTGTTGGTAAATTCACTATCAATGAAAAGGTTTCTTTAGTCAGTATATTAAGTATGGTTTGAAGGGTTCATAGGTATTTTTTGGTGTCTACTCGATCATTCTGCAGTCTGGTCTAGGGTAATATCAGTTTCTTTTCCAAATTTTTGTCTCTAGCCCTAGAAATTTTGTTCTAAACGTTAAAAAATAGAATGTCAATAAGAAAAATCTAGCATATGCTCAATGTACTACCAATTGCAATATCTTTTTAGCAAATAATACAAGGTGTTGCCCCATATAGCAGTAATTTAACTATTAAAATAAATAAATAAATAAATAAATAAAAATAATATTAGTATATTTTTTCATTGTTCCTAAAAGATTCTATAATATCACTTCAAAATAATATTTTAAAAGTATATAATTAAGATGTCTTTACATAACAATGCAATATCATATTTATTGAAAAATAGTGAGTGAAAAATGATATCACTATTTATAATATTTAGAAAATAAGAAAAATAATTAAATTAAATAACATTTAAGAATAGTTAGAACTAATCAATAATTGATTCAAATATCCACAATATTTAATTTCTATTTCATAAAATTTATTTTACAAAAGAAACACAAATTTTAAATTTTGATTAAATTAAATTATTTAGGCGTATTGGCATGGTGCGATGGTTTATAGGTGGCATTGTTGTTCTTGCCACCAAAGGTTCTAACCCTATTAAGGTGGTATTGTTGAATGGTTGTATTTCACTCATAGCAAGCTGCTTACCCCCACAATAAAATAATATTAAAAATAATTCAAAAAAATTCAAAAATTATTGATATATATATTGCTTCCACATTTTACATTTTACATTTTCTATTTAGTAAAACTTAAAAAATAAGTTAATTTTTTGAATAAAAAAAAATATAAAAGACATTTCTTAAATAACAACTATTTTTTAAAATTTTAAAATAATAAAAACTATTAAAATAATTATAAATACAATAATATTAAAACAATAAAGAAAAAAGAAAATTGCAATTCATTAATTATTATATAAACTAACATTATTTTTTCAGAATATCACACTTCTTTTAATATGCTGGCAATCTTCATTTTTCAATAAAACTTACTTTTAAGAAAATATGCTCATCGCCATGAAAATAATTCAATAATGTGGGAAACAGTAAATAAAAAAGGTGCGAGTTAAGTGGGGCCCACATGACTGCCACCTAAGCTGTCAGCACTTAGTGTGTGACGTTTAAAAAAAACTAATTAAATTATAATAAACCAACAAATAAATATAATAAGAAAAAATGATATAAATTACTACTCCTTTCTTTAAAATACCGAGATTCGAGCATGGTTCAGTTATACATCCGTAAATATTTCTTCTCAGCGCCAGACTTTTCTAGTCAGTGCTCCGCACCTTGCGTGACCGAGACATAAATATGAAAGCGAGAAAATGTAAAATGATGAGTCTCCTCCGATGTTTACGGCGCATGCAGCGTTCTACGTAATAACTTAGGTCAACCGTGACTGATACAATCTAGTAACAAATGGACATAAAAAAATGGAATAAGAGTTTTTAGTGTGAGAAAATTTCCATAAATAATTATTGCATGTTAAATTGTTGTTCTATGAAGTCTATGTCGTAGAATAGAATCAGGATAAAAACAAAATCATAATCTTTGTGAAAGGATAATGTTTAGATTTATATTTTTCTGTAATTCAATAATTAAATAAGAAATTTTACAGTATAATGAATTAGTAATTGTTTTATTGTAATTATTAAAAAAGTATATGAAAATGAATTGTACATCATTTTTTTTATAGGAACACTATTGTAATGGAGAAGATTACATATATTAATATATTTTTCTCTTTATTTAGTGTATGATCTTTACATTTAATTCATCATTGTTGACATATTTGTTGGGCTTAAACTTATATCTAACACTTTGTTATGTCACTTTATTTTGTTTAGTGCATCACTAATCTATGTGCACTTTTTTGTTTAGTTAAATGATTTATAACTAATTTTACATTTGATATTTTAATTATTACTAATACAAATATAAACATTCAATTGCGACTATTTTATTTGTGCATTTCTTGTTAAAATGCCTATCCATTCCTATCGGTTCTAAAGATCTCTAAGATTTATTGTTGCAAGGAAAATTAAAATGACAAACTAAGGAATCTCAAAAAACTGCAACATAATACTCTAACCTCTCTTGATTGAATTTCCTCCTTACATTACCAGTCTATAGGAAACGATACTATACAAATAAATGAAATCTCATTAAACTCAAATATACAAAATGTTGGTTTAGCCTAGCAGTTGAGTGGGTTTCAATAGTTGTGAATACAAATGAATATAATTTTACTCTTACAAGACAATCAAATGTATTAGTTTTGTCTTGCAATAATAACATTTCTTCTTTCAAAATAAGTATTGAAATTTTAAAAAATAAAATGTTTGACTAACTCCATTTTAAAAAATTAACTTTCCTTAAAATTTATGTTGAAATTGAAAAAATAATAACTAGAACAATGAATATTCACTAATTCTTCAATTATTATTATAAACAATTATTTCTATTTGTATTCCAATCTATAAAATTTATATTTAAATAAACATTAAAAATGACCAAACAACATGTAGAAAAAGAAATAACGTCTAATTAAAAAACCCATTTTTAATAATTTCAGATTAATTGTGAAATCTTATGCAAACTTGCTACAATTTACTAAAGCTTATATGTAGGAAAAACGTAAGCCGATCTATCTCACATCTGAATTTACAAAACGTTTTCGATCACATAGATATTATAAAATCTATTAAAAAACAAACTAATACCGCGAGCCACCGAACCTAATTTTGCGAATTACAACCGGAATGAAGTTCTGACCGAATGAAAACAGGCATTGAGCAGGAGGCGACTAGAGAATTGCATTAAACTTCGGATGGAATTGAGATTACGATGCTAGGAATTCCGTTCACGGTCGAGAATGACGTTGATGACTGCGTATCAGGAGGAACACGGTCACCATACACAGCCACAGGAAACGTTACAGGGATATGAGGCAACTCAACGCCTCTTTTGAGTATACCCACCACTTTTTCCATACTCGGTCTGGCATTGGGATCCGGGTGAGAACACAACAATCCCACTTTCATGAGCCGTTCCATTTCCCGAGCATTGAAATTTCCACCCAATTTCGTATCTGCTGCATCAAGAATTCTGCGCTGCCCATGCAAGTGCCAAACCCATTCCACCACTCTGCAATTATGATCAATCAAGCTCCAATCCGCCGGTCGTCTTCCACAGGCAATTTCGAGACTCAGGGCTCCAAAGCTGAACACGTCCATCCCTCGGGTGGCCTTTCCCGTTGCTACGAACTCGGGCGCTATATACCCAATTGTACCCGCTGCCGTGGTCGTATGTCCTCCTTTCTCGCGATTCACCATTCTGGCAAGGCCAAAATCACCCAGCTTCGCTTTGAAATTTGAATCCAGCATCACATTGCTCGCTTTGATGTCTCTGTGCAGAACACTCTCATGCCGATCTTCGTGAAGGTAAACAAGAGCGGAGGCTATCTCACAGGCTATGTTGTATCTTCTATCCCAATCCAATGGAGCTTCCGGCTTTTCAAAAATATATTTGTCCAGACTTCCGTTTGGGAGTAACTCGTAAACCAGAAGCAAGTCGCCCTTCCGATGGCACCATCCCAGAAACTTTACCAGATTATGGTGAGTAAGCTTACTATTTATACTAATTTCTGTTATGTACTCACGTTTCCCCTGCTTGGAGGACGGAGATATTCTCTTTATTGCCACAGCTTCGTTTGTGCCAGGCAAAGCGCCCCTGTACACATATCCGAAGCCGCCAACACCAATCTTTTCGTCGTCGCTGAAGTTGTTCGTAGCGGCGCGCATCTCAGCATATGGAAACTCCTGAGCAGATTGGGCTGCCTCGCGAAGCAATTTGTTGAACTCCTCATCGCTCTCCTCGCCGTCACTCCCAACACCACCACGCTTGCTTTTTCTTCTCCTGTTATAACACCACCTTCCGGCCAAGAAACAGCATATCGCAGCGAAACAGGGCGAGGCAGATCTCCATATTATATTTGCAGAAGATCTCCTCCTTCTCACTGGGTCAGAAACATTGATGCCGGGGGCTGAAATTTTCCACGAATATTGACATGAAAAATTCCAATAGTATACTGTGTGAGTCTCAATCGAATTTCCATTGGACGCTGAAAAGCCAACCTGGGCGTTCTGTGGAAGAAACCGACGCAGATCTATATCGTAGCACAAGACTGGAAGACCCGGTTTAGAAGCATTAGTGCGATTGGGATTAAATAAAAGAAAAACTTCAAGCTTCTCTTTACTGCCATCGTAATCCACCCATGCCTCCCATATTTCTCCGTTCTTGAGAGACGTATTGTTGTAAACACCATTTATTGAAACGGTTTTCTTGGATTTCCTACTGTCGACGTCAATTCCCACATGGTTATCATCTGGATCGTAAGGAAGATTCTGGAATGTGTCGAACTCCACGGCAACGATTTGATTGGATATGTTTCCATCTGTTGCAGCATTAAACAGGCCAAGCCCTTCTCCAGAAAAGTTGTCTGAGGAGTGCAGTTCGGGAGGCGCCAGGAAGAAAGTGAGTCCATCGCCAGTGAGCTTACTATCATTGACCTTTGAGATGGCGAACTGAAAATGGGTAGAAAAATTCGCCAAAGCTTTAGAGGAATTATCCCACAAAGGAATTAACTTATTATAAGTTGCCCATCCATGCCTCCGTTTCACTCTGCCATTTAAATGATTGGCAGTAAGCTCTATCCCATCCTTACCAAAGAAAGTATCTGCCGACGGATCGATATTGATATTGGTTCTGGGAGGGAAGTGGAAGTTAATGGCTGCTGGATCCGCCCCATGAATGAAAGAAGACGATGCAATTATACAAACGGTGAATAATCGGGGTAACTGAATTCTATGGAGATTAGCCATCTCAATTAGGATGCTGTGTCAGTGCATAACAACTTTATTTGTTATGATATGTTCAGGTCAATCTTGAAGTGGTCACCACTGCCCAATTTTATATTAAATTAGTCTAGCGTAGCGTGTAATTCTGTAGTGGCGATAATGCAGTGTATTGACTGCATATCAGTCTTTCCTCAGTCTAAATTGAAATGAAACACGTAACATTTGACAAGTTCACCACCATCAACGGTCAAACTACCCCATGACACTAAAAGATAAGATTAGAACCTTAGCTTCATTTTTCTTTTTGCCCGACGAAATAGATATCTCGTATTACTTACGATAACTAGTTTTCTTGGTGACAAGAGATCAACGATGTGGAATACGTTGATTTTCAATCCTTTGGAGTCGGTAAAAATTAGAAAAGAAAAGAGTACGCAAATTTTAAATATTATTGTCGTTTTTTTTCAAATTCTTTTCATTTTCAATTTTTATTTTTGTGATAATCAATTTTGTTTTTGACAAAAAATCAACCATGTTGAATGCGTTGATTTTCAATACTTTGCAGTCAATAAAATTTGAGAAAAGAAAGAGTATGTAACCTCCAAATATTATTGTTGTCTTCTTTCTCACGATAGATTAGGAGAGTGATTCTAGAAACTTCTTTCAATGCTCTTTCACATTAATTGATAATCAACCTTTTTTTTGACAATAAATTAATGATGTGGAATGTGTTGCTTTTCAAGGCTTTGCAGTCAACAAAATTTGAGAAAAGAAAGAGTATGGAACCTTCAAATATTACCGTCGTCTTCTTTGTCATGATAGATTTGAAGTGTTATTCTAGAAACTTCTTTCAACACTCTTTTACATTCAATTTTTATTTAATTCATAAAGATTTAAGTTATATATTATATTTTGAAAGATTCTTTTCTTTTAAGAAAGATTTAAATGGCTTGATAGATATGTGAATATATTTAGAAGAAAATTCAAATTTTATTTGATGTATTTATTTATTATTTTAAAATTTCATATTAATTTTTATATTATATATTAGGAATATAAATTAGATTGTATTTATACATTATAGATTTAGATGAATAAAGTAATGGATATATTTGGAGATGATCTTCCTCTTGCTTCTATATGATTATATACACTTTTTTGTACATGCGCATAATTTTGATAAGAGAATGTATGGGATATTTAAAGACCATACAATCATTGAACTTGTGGGACTAGTATGAAGGTAAGGCCATGAAAACAAGAGTTTCTATTGGCAATTATTGCTCCAGTGATAGATAAACACTATGCTTTATTGATTATTAGTGTCACATTCTTATTTGCATCATGTTGTTGGTCACTATGAGTAATAGGAACAACTAGAATCTATGTGGATCTTATGTGTTTCATTTACAACAAAAAAGATAAGTAGATGAGGTGCATTGCAAATTTAGTGAAAAATATTGTGGTAGATTAGGTTGCCTATTCTATTTTTTGTAAAGGATGTGAACTACTTTGGTTCAGAACAAAATTATAAATTGCAAACATGAAATTTGACAAAAAGAATAGACAAAGAAACATTAAAATAATCACAAATATTACCTAAATGACTTTCCCATCCTTCAAAGGGATTTTTTACAGTATAACTAACATCTGCATGTTCTTGTGATATATTTTTCCTATTTTTTTTATATTTTACTATTAAATTGTATTAATATAAATATCTAATTTAGCCCCACGATTCATCTTAGCTATCTGTAACATGTGAACCCTTCATTGAAGTAGATTTTTCCTAACATTTCACCTTGCAAGTAAATAAACTATGTAAAAAACCATTGTAATAAAAAAATTATTTTCTTTATTGAGAACAAATGAACATAGATGATATAATAATACATAGCTCAACCGAGCTTTAGAGCAATAGATATAGATGGTTCAAGAATTCTCCTTTCAAAACCTTGGTCTTTTATCACTTGCTAAGGAGGAGAAGCATCACTCAAGTGCTTTTTTCCAATCATCGACTCATATGCGACCCTCACACATCTATCATAAGATAGATGACCCTACCCTTTGAAAAAGAGATTGGTTGAGTAACCCCATATGACAAACCACGCTGAGCTTAGTGTTCTACCCTACATGACTAGAACTTGTAACCCTACAATCTGCAACTAGCATGCACTTCATGGACATGGTGAACTAACAGTGGAACCAAATCCAGTCACACTACTTTGGCCAAAGTATTATCACTTAGTACTTTGAGTGAGGGTCATTTATTCACCTACACCGCTTAAGCTCATTTGACTTAAGGCCACTATAATCTATGCATAGGTAATCCCTCCCATGGGTAAGCTTTAAACCTAGAATTAATCTCTCACTTTTTATACAAACTCTAGGGTATTTCTACTCATAAAGGAATGTACAAGTTCCTTCCCTTCAATGGACACCAATCCCAGGAGTAACCAACTAACTATCTATTATAATCAAATAATTTATCCATGAGTAACCTTTAAGCTACCCTTGTTTAATCATATCTAGTATATTAATACCTATGACAAAAAAAAACCTCCTATTATGGAGTAATTACAAGAAATTCACAAAATACTATAAACAACTTCTACTTCAACACAACATTTTTTTTGTAGATTTTCAATAGGTTAAAATCTAGAAGTGAAGTTAGAAAGACATAGGAAGGAAGTATAGAGATAGGAGAACAATTTCATATCCTACTTTTTCAGAAAGGAAGAACGGGACTAAATCACCCATTTGGGTGTATGAGTCCTAGTATACCCTTTTTGCCAGATTTCTATAGATTCAAATCAGTCACTAGAAGATTCTAGATTCTACCTAGATTCTTATAGTAGGACTAAAACACCTAGCTAGGTGTATCAGTCCTAGTGCATCTTAAAAGAACAATTTCTAGGGTTTTAAAACCTTGTTTTGACTTCTCCATAGGTACCTTTTTGTTTCATGGTCTTTGTCAATTTAATTTAATGCTTTCAAGTTTCTATGGTTTAGTGCATTAGAGTTTTCATTTCTCCTTTGAAGCTTCATTTATTGGTGAACCCCCATTTAATCACACAAGGAAACCCCTAGTCCTTCCCTGAATAAGTCACTTGGTTCAAGGATCTTGGTTTCCTAATGAACTAATGAGTGAAATAGGTCCTAGGTTCCATCTCCCAAAAGGTGAAACACTATTTCCTTTGGTTGAGGAACAACATCTTGAATCTTATATCAAGATCTCATTGCTAAAAGGGTACCCATTCTAAAAATAGAATAGGTACCTGTTGTAAAAATATAACGGGCACCCATTTTAAAATGGATACCATTTCTAAAAATAGAATGGGTACTTGTTCTAAAATAGAATGGGTACCTATTCTAAAAATAGAATGAGTGACTATTCTAAAAAAATGAAATACCAACCTACTTCTTGATTTGGTTTTAGGCTCAAGAAAGGCCTAGTAACCCAATCCTTAGTCTTGGACCTACAACTAAAAGACTAAGGCAATGTTAAGAGAAATAACTATCTTTGGCAATATAACTGAGGGGATTCTTTTTACAATTGGTTTATGAAATTAAAAACCATTATAGATCATGATGTTTGATTTTCAAACATGTATTTTTAATGATTGGATTATCTTTTCTATTTTTTAATTAATTTCTAAGCAAACTATTCTATAAACATGAAATGTTAGGATTTTTCAACTTATTAATAGCCGTTAATTTGTTGATTTTTTTGTAAAAAAATTATATGACATCAGCCTACAAATAATTATTAGTTTAGGTCAAATTATCATGTTTGTACATTTTTTTTTTCAAAAACAGTAATTAGGATTAATAAAAATTAATTTTAAAAATTGGAAAAAAAACTATAAAAAAATATTCTCATCGATCTTCAATTTGTTACACATCTTTCCCAAAAATGAATTAGAAAATTAATTTTATTTGGGTCAAATTATGTTGTTTGTACACATGCATGATATGGTCCTAAAAAGCAACTTTTAAAAAGTGGTTTTTATACATGCCTATTAAAAATTAATTTGTATCAACTGGGTATTAGAATAAATTACATATTTAGAAACTAAACTCAAAAGACTAAATTTAATATTATTGATTTTTTAAAGATTTAGTGTGTAAGAGCTTCAATTTTTTAGTCCAACTACGATAAATTCTAAAAATCAAGAAAAACACTTTCACTTTTTGAGCTTTTTGTGGACCCGACTCCATGCACATTGCCTCAAGTGGAAAAACAAGGCCTTAGGGAAGGATCACTAGGAAGTAACATAAACAAAGGAACCATTAAAATAATCCCAAAAGAGGGAGACAAAAAAAATCAAGAATTGGAGACCTATCACATTATTGAATGTGTCTTATAAGATATTTGCAAAAATCATAGCTATGAGACTAGTTGATATCCTACCTATATTTATCAATAGCACTCAAATTGGATTCATAAAGGGAAAATACATACTAGAAAAACACCATTACAAACTGGGAAGCCATGGAATGGCCAAGACATTCCCTACAAATTTCTATTATGCAAGCCTTGATTTTGAAAAGGCTTATGACAATGTGTAATGTTCATTTCTAATAATGATATTAGAGGCATTTGGATTCCCTAATACCTTATGTACAATATGGTCAATACCCTACTAAAAGATGTTGTAGCACAAGTGTATGGTAATGGATCCCTTATTGAGGAATTTACACTAGAAAGGTCAATCAAGCAAGGTTGTCCCTTAGCCCCAACCCTCTTTGTAATAACCTTAGATGTTCAATATATTTTAAGAGATTTTGTCACCTCACCAAAAATTAGGGGTTTGACACTACCTGATCATAACAACCTTTTGAATATTCAATTTGTAGATGACAATGCAATCTTTATGGAACTTGAAGAAAGCATATGGATAGTTTGGTTAAGAAAATATTTTTTTGTTTCAAGGCATCACTGGCCAAAGTGTCTAATGAAAAATCCATTATGTTAGGATGGAAAAAATACCCTCCTAAATGATTTGAAAAATATGGTTTTCAATGGGAAGGCTCCCACAAGCATGTAAGATATATGGGTATTACTTTTGCAATCAACCATAATCTTAAGGACATGTGAATGTGGATCAAAAAAAATATTGAAAAGAATATAGATAGTTGGAACAAACAATACCTATCTCTAGTAGGTAGGATGCAAGTTTGCAAAAATATATTATCCTCCTATAGCCTGTATTTTGTGTATATTTGGTTGTTTAGTTGTTCAAAAGAAGATAAGGAATTTCCTTTGCATAGATGGGAAAAACAAGAGGAAAAGCACTCAATCAAGATCAGTGTTGTGTAGAAAGAGGTCCTGGGGGTCTAAGTCTAAGAGATCTAAGGATTCATGGTATTACACTAGATGCAAAATAGATTTTCAAAGCCCTGAAAGGAAATGAACCATGGAAGATTTTAGTAAGG
Source organism: Sequoia sempervirens (assembly GCA_007258455.2). NCBI lineage: Eukaryota > Viridiplantae > Streptophyta > Pinopsida > Cupressales > Cupressaceae > Sequoia > Sequoia sempervirens. The sequence goes on from VDFB02116188.1 coordinate 29,943, forward strand.
AACAATATTCAAATGGTTGTTCCCAAACAGGCCAAGCCTTGGAAATTACTTCCCTTCTATGACCTCCTTATTGGAAAATACCTAATATCTCCTACAAGATCTTATGTTTTTAAAAGTGTGTGGAAAGAATTGGAATGTATTAAAAATAAAATGGTTAACTTCCATTACACCAAGGATAATAATAGTACAATATTTACTCACATATCCATTCGGTGGAATGTAAAGCATAAAGGGAGACCTCTTCCCCTTCTTCAAGGGTTCTTATCCAAATGTTGGGCCCAAAAAGGAATTGAGTGCTTTAACACCATTATTAACAATGGGTAACTTAAAGATTGGGCTTCTTTAATTAGTGGATATGATATGCCAAAGACTAATTGGAGAACTTATACAATTTTTAGGGAAGCCTAAAAAGGACAAAAGTTTCCTATTGCATGCATTGAATATAATGAATAATATCATGCATTCAAATGGATTGACAACACCCCCTTGACCAATATAAAGACTAGGATTATTTACAGTTCCATGATTAAATTTGATTCTATTATTGAACATGGGGACAAATGTTGGGATCTTAACATCGTGAAGAAAAATTAGAAAAACATTTTCAAAAGAGTCTAGCCTAATATAATTGAGCCTAAAAAGGCTTGTTTTAGATGGTTACTTTACAAAGTTTATCATATAAAACCAAATCTTGGAAATTAAAGGATATGCATAGGATCATCATGGAAAAAATAGGCCCTTAAGTGGCAAAAATTTTAGAAAAGTCAGAGTTAGGCAACTTGGTGTAAAAAATTGAATAAGTTATCTATATTATTTCAAAAGTATGTAAGAATAAAATTTGTATCAAATTGAATGTAGTTTCTAAACTACTATGTTTGTTTAAAAAAATAAATCTATTTGGTGAAAATTTGAAATTTCAATGCAGTGGTACTTAATTTTTAGGGAAAAAATAAGAAGTAGGTGTCTATCTGACCACCCTAACCACAATAAAATGATAATATTTTTTTATAATATTTTATATACAAGTAGAGGACTCATGCCCTGATGTGATGCATATTTTTTTATAATTTTTTTCCAAGTAAATAATTAATTATGAATTTTTTATTACAATTTTTTTAAAAATATAAAAATCATATGTTTGACCACCTTAACTTGGTCAAAACTTCATGAAATTTATTTTTTATTTTTTTAATTCTATAGTATACAAAGCATAGAATGTGACACATGTTTTGGATTCAAAAAATGTGATACCATTTGAAAGCTATAGATGTTTTTCAATTAGCCTATCAATAAGGACTTTAGTCATAATTTGAATAGAAAGTGAATAATAATTACTTATTAAATTCAAAGTAAATAATAATTTATATCGATGGAATGTTGAGAATCTCCTTTGAAATCCCTTTTCGTCTTATCAATTTTGGGTTAAAAAATAGTCGTCATCCACATACCCATCATATTTCCAGTCTTTGGCCCATCATGATCCTACACTTACCCTAAATTGTGAAATATATGTACAGTAAGTAGAACAGTTAAGTGTATATTTTTTAATTATTTTTATGGAAATATGGAAATTATTTTGTGATGATAAAAAAGGAGGAAAATTCTCAGGAAATTGATTGGAAAAGAATTCTTATGGGATTTGATATTAAATTGGTTAAAGCTTATAACATGTTTTGGATGTGTCTCTCAAATGAAATCTTATGGATTATTTGGAAGGTGAAAAATGAGGATAAGTATAAAGGGATTAGAAGGGTGCTTATTGAGTTTGTAAAAGACTCATATTTCATAATGTTGTCATGTAGGTTACTATCACAATGGAGATCTCTAAAAGAAAATTCTCAAGCCTACTAAATGATGGTATATTACTGGTCAATCATAAAGAAATCAGCTATGGTCACACTTGGAAATATAGCCAACCTTGCATCCACATTCCTAAAGGCACTAAAAGAGTTCCAAAAGGAGTTCAATAGAAAGATAGAAGAAAAACAACAAAACCAAAGGGTTGCAGGACCCAAGTTTCACACCAATGAAGACTATGTTATGGAAGAGGTCAGATCCAATGATGAACTTGTAGTTGCTAAAACTCTACTAGGTTGGAGGGACCTAGAATCTTTTAGTGAGAGTAGTTAAGAAGAATATTAGGATAATCCTATGATAGAGATAGTTTGATTAAATTTTTGTATATATTTAGTATAAACAATATTTAAATCATGTAAATATGTAAATGGTATAGGAGAGTTGTATATTTATGGATAAAAGGTAGATCTATAGGAAGAATATAGAGTGGTTATAATCTATTTTTTATTAAAGATCAAATAGTGTATGTGACTGATATGGTCCTATTTTGTGACTATACTATGTTGAATACAAAAAATAATGGTTTAGTTTGGTTATCTTTAAAATAGAAATGAAGATCATTATATTATAAATTAAGTATATTTACTAGTCTGTACATAAAATTTTATCCCAATGTTGTTCATATTATAATGTAGGAATTTACTCAAGTATGGATGAGTTACTCTTTATTCTTTCATTTCATTTTATATTTATATTTATATTTTCTAATATCTGAATAAAAAAAGAAACACTTATATAATCCCAAACAATCATTTAGCAAATAAAAAATTAGACTCATATTTATTCTGTTTATATGCAACTACATTTAGATATGTTACCTAGGGAACAAACTAGTTAAGACATGCTAATAATTACAATTTATATCATTCTTTCCTTCAAATTGCAAAGGTAAGTAAGAAAAATAAAGACTTTTACAAACAACTCTATTTATTACTTATCTATGACAACTTCATAAATATATATTTTATAAGTAATCTCTATATAAGAGATAGGTCTTTAGAAACTAAAAATACATAAATTTTCCCCAAAAATCTATATATATCTAACAAAGAGATCAATATAGAGCTATAAACACCCACAATTCAACTACATTCGCTTCCATCACAAGTCTTCCATAAATCTCATGTTAATCTTATATTTTGAAGAGGAATAAAACCTTCTCAATCAAAAAAATTTCTCCAAGAATTATACCATACTTGCACATGAAACATTTTTATTCAAAAGACTAATAGGAAGCTCACCTAAGCCCCACTATTGGCTTTCTCACATGCCACCTCCAAGCTAGGAGGCCTTCAAAGAAACTTGTGTTTAGCACATACGTAAGAATGGTGAAACACTAAAATTAAAATAACCAATCCACTCAATCAAAAATGAATAAACTCACAATACTTGAAATCTATTAACAAGATCCACAAATAGGGAGATGGGAGAATAACTTCTCATCTCATCATATTACATCACAAAACATGAATAGTATGTAATGCCCCAAGAAGCGTAACCCCAAAGGACAATTAAACAATAATCACAAGAAATTTTTTATAACATAACATACATAAACACACATTAAATCATGCATTACGAATTTCATTTAAGTGGGGATTTATTAGCACATACATCCCTTTAGTACAAGGAGTCATTACGGTAGACTTAGATCCACACAAATCCATTGGCCAAATAGGAATAAAGCCAAAGATATAATCCATAACAAAGTAAAACATTAACAACATAACACACATACATAAAAATCATTCATAAGAAACCATCTGCACATAAATACAACATATGCATGCTTACTTAACACATTGAATAACAACTACCATGGCCAATATCCACACAAGATTTAACGTTACATTATAGTACAATGTTCAAGATGTACAATTCTACAAAAGTGTTTCCAACATAAATGGAAACCATACACAAGATAACATGATACAAATAAACAGATGAATACAAAGAATCATAACTAGCTCCAAGACAGATACAACTC
>VDFB02116189.1:0-23413 GCA_007258455.2 Sequoia sempervirens
GTGGAATGGAACATTATTGGTTTCATTATGGTTAGTCATGCATCATCTCCAATGGAAGGACAATTGCTATGGACATATGAAGCATTTTGCTTGAGAGAGCTGATTAGGGGAACTAGGTGGTTTCTTACTAAGAAGATCTTGCATTTTGATAATTGCTGGTTTATCTTGCATACCACACCTTGGAGTTTACTAGTAAAGGAAAACATATTAGTTATGGAGGAGTATGAGGGACAGCCTCATGATGGGACTAAAGAGCATGATCATGAATGACCAACACTAGAACTAGTAAATGAAGGTAACAAAGGTTCTAGAATCTCTTATCTTTCAGGTGCTCCAAGGTACAATCCATTTGTCTTTGAAGGAAAATTACTTGGTTGCAAGGTTTTGGCACTATGTGATAGTGGAGCTACACATAACTACATTGACGATGGTTTGGTAAAGAAAAGAGGTTTACATTGTGAAGATTTTGAGGGGTTTGATGTGACTATAATAGGTGGGCTTACTATTCTTTGCAAGAAGAAAGTGAGTAAGCTTGGCATTCTCTTTGGTGAGTATACTCTTTGTGATGACTTTTATGTACTTAACTTGAAGGACAATGAAGTTGTAATTGGTATGCAATGGCTATATTCTTTACAAAGGGTCAACCAAGATTTACAAGAAATGGAGTTGAGTTTCCTACATGATGGGAAACACATTATTATGAAAGCTCTCAAATACACTATACCTCATCAAATAGCAGCCAAATCAATGATAGCTTTGGGTCATGATTTATTTCATGAAGGCATACATTATGCATGTGAAGAGAATTGTATTGAACCAACACTTGATAGGTATGTTGAAAGGGATGACAAGTTTCTAGATTGGCATGACATTATATCTGATTTGTTGAAGGGCAGCAGCTCTATGGTTCTACTTTCTCATGAGATTAGCATGCTAATGCCTTTGGAGGAATGTTATTTGTGGTCTACTAATGATGACATACAAAATTGGAGTGTTGGATATGGTAATTCTGTCAAAACACAAGGCGCTACACAATCTGATTTGGTATATCAGATTTTTGAAGGTGTGGAAGAGACACAAGAGAACTGTAATATTTGGCTAGAGAGGGCAAAAAAAGCTAAGTTTGTTGCTGGCCACGCAAAACAGCTTCTAGAGATGGTAAAAAGAATGAGGTTAGCTGCTTTGTGCGCTCATCTTGGGCCAGCCATTGATGTTGTGCATGGGTATGATTATCATGATGAAGGTAACTCAGTTTTGCATGAGGTATTAGTTCCATTTGGTGAACTAAACTAGCCTACTCCTAATTTTGACGGTGCCTTCTTATAGGGGTACATAGATGATTTGATAGTTTATCTTACATTGGTTCCTTTTGTTAGGCTGGGTCAAACCATTGAGTTGACACCATTTTGTATTGATGAGAATTCCATAAGAGGGTGTGTGGATTGTTTTCTAGACTATTCTCTATTGTTTGTTCATACCTTTTCATTGCTGGATATTGAAACGTGTGACTTTAGTCTTGGTACAACAATGTTGGGAACAATTTATGATGATGGAAATGACTATGTATTGGTTGAAGGTGGAACTAGTGATAGTTTCCTACCTTCATACACTTGGATTGGCACAAATTGTAAATACAAATTGCATATTGTTATTCTGTTTTATGACAACAAGATAAGAAGGATGGAGGGAAACTACAAAAAAGATATCTGTTGGATAAGCCGAAGTGAGGAAAGACGAAAAGGAATAAAGCATGGTATTTCTTATCCACAATTGCACTCCTTCAAAGAGGTTTTGGAGCTGCTAAAAATAGACCACTTACAGATGGGTAGAGTTAGAGGCTTGACTATCCAATTGGAAGGGAAACAAGGAAGGAATATTGCTGATCCTTGTCTACTTTTGAGTAGACACAATCACTTCTTGCATCAGTCAGAAACTCAGTCTTGTATAGCAACTTCTCTGAGGGAACAAGGTGACAAGGTAAATGGTATAGGAGTTGAACAGATTGAAGAATCATACAATGATGATTTTTGCAGCCTTGTGACATTTAGTGTTGAAGAATTCTTTGAGCCACTTCCATCCCTACTCACTTGGGAAGCTGATGAGACATGTCATTTGGATAATGGAATGGGGACTTTGGAATTTTCGGTTGTTGATTGTGGTGATAACACTCATAGTGGACCAACCACTCAACATTCGCCTTGGATGGGTGAAGAAGGTATCCATAACCCATCTATGGTTATGTCACTAATTTGTTATGGTATGGCAACTTTCTATTTGTTGATTGCTGGCTTCATCCCCATTAATTCATTATGGGAAAGTAGCTGTCCTACTTGGAAGCACATTCATGGGGTCAACGGGGAGTATGATATGGGTTTCTTTGACATGTATGATGACCTGTATGACTTCGTTCTCTCTTCAGACTTGAGTTACGATAACATTTGGGGGCCTAATGAGTTGTTTCATGTGCATATGGGAGTTAATTTCCATTCTTTTTGATGGCCTCCTCTTACAGATGGATGGTATGTGTTGCTTGTATTATAATGGATATCTATAGTTGAATGGGCAGGACGATTTGGGATCTAGGTATTGACATGGATGGTGCATTGGTACTCAGTGATCGTGGTGAGTTGCTTCAAAAGTTATGGTTATATGGCATGTATATCAGAGTGGTGCAGTGAATTGGCATGCGAATCCTGGGAAGGGAGGACTGTAATGTCCCTTTCTTAGGCGTTTAGATCTGATGCAGAGGTTGACCTATTACGAGGGTTGAAATATTCCGAGGCCAAATTTTCATTTTCAACAACGGTTTACAAAGCGAGAACACGCAGTTAAAGGTTAGATCTTTAAACCAAAGCGTCTTTGAAGCAACTCTAACCCGGTGTACACCCCGAGTCTGATGAGAGGCAGGTGTGAGCATTAGTGAAGGATCACGAGCCTTGAGAAACGAGCTTAGAAGGAACTCTAACCAAGAATGGGGCGCCCGATGATGGCGGGCATATGGTGAAGGATCTTCTACACTACAAGAAATGCTTGAGAACTCAACACCAAGTATGTGCTACCCAATCCAGTATGGAGTTGAGGCGACCATATGGCGGAGTACTACAAATTACAATGCTTGAAAGAGAAATAAGCTAAAATGCTAAAAGTACTCGACACCCAGAATGTGCTTTCTAACCCGGAGTGGAAAAGGAGCTACCATAGGGCGGAGGTAAAGGAAATACAATGGCAATTACTGAATGTAAAGTTGAGCATTACAAATCATGATAAGCAAGAATAACAACTGCTGCCAGTACTACTGCCAGCTTATAATATGATAGATAATGCCTTGCTATCAATGTGAATCAAAAGATATATAAAGCTGCAACAATATATATTGAGTTTCCTTCACTGAACAATAAAGCTTAAATCAAAAACTCAATTATTAGAGCCAACCTGACAATCTGATTTGTGACAGTCCTGTTTTCTCCTTGCATGAACAGCAGCCCTGTAACCCACAAATCCATTCACAACTATCTCCAGACTCACTCAAATTTCATGAGACAGAATGCAATATGACTCTAAGATGATGGCGCCCAAGATTGGCACATAAAACTGACTCAAACTGCTGATATGAATTAATGGCACAAATCCCAAGAAAGGCAAATGGTACAGCCCAGCAAGAGGGGCGATTTCCTTTTAAAAATCACAGCCTTCAAATTAAATTCTATAACTTTGGGAATAGGGTCGCCCCTTACAGACAGAGAGAATAAGACAGTACCCAGAATGATCTTTTTTGTATTTTCTAATATATGAATAAAAATGACAATCTGCTGAATGAAATGCAACTCCAGAAATTTCACTAAAATGCAATAAAGCTGATCTACAAACCCCACAATGCTTACAATGCACAAATACCAATGCAAATCTCACAAACTACACTATCTCACCACTAGTCGCTATCTTTCAAGCGAGAAGCAATGCCAAGCTAGGAGGCTTTCATTCCTCGAAGCAATCCCAAAGCCAATCCGGCAGCATAACATTCCTGTAGACAAAAGATACCAAAAAGAGAACCAAAGGCTTCCTTTTATAATTTTCCGTTGACCTTCTCAAAACCCTAATCTTCTTTTCAGAGTCAAACCCTAATCCTCCAAAAGATGCGTCCCTTTCTTCAAAGCTTCAATTTGACTTCTTTTTAATTAAATTCATCACTTAAATAACGGCGTCCCACTTAAGGCTTAATTTGACCTTAATAATTATAAAATAATCTTCAATGAAGGCGCCACCCTCAAAAGACCACTTTTCAAAACAACATGAAGTCGATAGACTAGGCCAAGGGGTAATATAGCATTAAAATATAATGTTATCTAAGTGAAATGAACTTATCTCGCCAGCGCATTACGAGAGCCAAAATTGAATAAAACCAAATGAGACAAGAGAGGGAAAGTCAATGTGAGACCAACGGGGTTCCTTTACCCGAGAAATAGAATTTACTAAAATAGTAAATTCACGAAGATGCTTAGAATGCAAGAGAACATACCACTGCAGAAGCTCACCAGAAAACCCATAAAGAAATCATGCATTGAAACAGAAGCAACCTCGGCAATGACATCCTTCAAACATGAAACCCCTAATTTTACCTTGAGAGATAGCCTCCACGGTCTCGAGACTAGACCCAGCAGAGTCCTTTGGAAAGATGGAGCTTCGAGAAAGGGGACATTACAGTCCGCCCTCCCAAGATTGGCATCCCTCAAGCAATGGCCAGAAGTCTGTGAAGTCTAATGGTACCCCAATTAGCATCCTCCATGGCCGGGGATTCTTCACCAGAGTATTCTCGGATTGTTCTTCTTCTCAAAGAACGCTCTCGGAAATCAAGAATCTCCTCTGGAATCAAAACCAATTGTCCTTCTTCATCCAAAGGTGGCAACTGTGATGAGGCAACCACATTGTGTCCAAGTGCCTTCTTGAGGCGTGACACGTGGAAGACATTGTGTACTCTGCTTTCAGATGGTAGCTCCAACTCATAAGCTACCGCTCCAACCTTTCTGATAACCTTGAACGGCTCGTAGAAGCGAGGTTTGAGCAATGAAGCATAAATCTGCAAAAAAACCCGATTAATCGCGATTTTTAATAAATCTGCAGGCTGGACGATTTTTTCCCCGATTTTTTGAAAAAATCGTTGACTTTTTGGTCAATGATTTTTTTTCCTTTCAAACTGCAAATTCGCCAAAAAAACGAGTTTAAAATCTGGAAAAAACCGAAATCGAGCTGATTTTCGCACAAGAAAAACCATGAGACCATGGCTTGTTGCTTATTATTATGCTTTGATAGATTTTTTCCAAGCATCCATACCTTGTTTGAAAGCACCTGTTTTAGGCTTTTAGCCATAGCAGCAAGGCAATGAACTGTTTGAACTTTGATAAAATGCTTTGGTAGACATGTATGAAAAATGTTAGCATAGACAAGGCGATTGGCTGCTTGAAAAAAAATGTCTCAAAGAAATGTATAGTCTCATGGTGATGGAATGCCATGAGCCAGATACCATGACAAACAAATTGCTATGGATTGTCATGGCATTCCATCACTGTGAGACTGCATTTCTTTGAGGCATTTTTGCAAACAATTCACTGCCTTGTCTATGTTATTGCTTAGTATTATGCTTTGGTAGATTTTTTCCAAGCATCCATAACTGTTGAAACACTTGTTTTTAGGCTTTACCATGGCATGAAGTTGAGCTGTTTTGATAAATGCTTTGGTAGACGTGTATGAAAAATGTGGTAGCATAGAAAGGTGAGTGAACTATTTGAAAAATGCTTCAAAATGTGGTCTCATGGTGATGGAATGCCATACTTGAATGCCATGACAAGCAAATTGCTATGGATTGTCATGGCATTCCCATCCTAACGAATGCCATGACAAGCAAATTGCTATGGATTGTCATGGCATTCCATCACCATGGACCACATTTCTTTGAGGCCGACCCCACAACCGATTCACTACCTTATCTATACTAATGCTTATGCTTTGGTAGATCTTTTTCCAAGCATCCATAACTTGTTCAAAAGCACTGTTTAGGGTTTTAGCCATAGCAGCAAGGCGATTGAGCTACGTTTGATAAAATCTTTGGTAGACATGTATGAAAAATGTGGTAGCATCGACAACTCACCATCTGATATTTATGCAGTTGTAGTATGTTTTGTGCAATGTAATCAGCGATATGAATATAACCAACAAAAATCTATTTTCTATAATTCATGGATTGAACTCTTTATTTTATTTGCTCTCAATGTCTGTAATAATGCTATGGAAATGCCATTAATTTTTTTAAAAAGTAGTTTCTGACTATTTTTCTTCAATTTTTTATGTTTTTTTGTAAATCCTATTTTTTCCCGATCTTTTCCCGATTTTTTCCCGATTTTTTCAAAAAATCCTGAACTTTTGGTTTGCGATTTATTCCCCAAGCGATTAATGCTGCTATGGGTTTGAGCTTCTCACTCCACTCTTCTTCAGAGTAGATTGTCTGTAAGGCTGTAGTCGGAGATAAACCATATCCCAACCTCAAAAGAGTGCTCAACACGCCTCTGATCAGCATACATCTTCTGCTGATTCTGTGCCATCTGAAGATTGTTCTTCAATGATTTCATGATGTCTTGACTCTGCTGCAATAAGTCCTTGGCTTGAGGTGCTTTGCTATCACCAAACACCAAATCAGCAAAGCTAGGTGCTTCATAACCATAAAGAGCCAAGAAAGGAGACATCTTTATTGACATATGAAAGGAAGAATTATAACAGTACTCGCCTATGTGAAGCCACTTAACCCACGCTCTTTGCTGCTCCGAAACATAGTTTCTCAAGTAGCCTTCCAACCACTTGTTCACTATTTCAGTTTGTCCATCTGTTTGGGGGTGATAACTAGTGCTTGGTAAACCGGTACCACTCATTTCGGACCTTTGGATGAATGGGTATGTTGCAGTTGGTCCATATCTATGTAATTTCAGTCTTTTAATTAATAGAATCATTGCATGTTTGGTTATTTTTCCTTTATCAACCTTGTACATGTCATGCATTTCGCATAAAACTTAGAAAAACACAAAAAAATCAGAAAAAAACACAAAACACAAACAAAACAAAACTTATCCTATACGCTGGTCAAAGACTCCAAGAAAATCAAAATTAGAAAATTCAGATCAGGTTGAGGAAGGAATCTTTCACAGGATTAAGGCTCTGATACCAATATAAGAACTCTTCTTGCCCTAGATTTTGTGACTCGTCTTTGTTTTATGTTTTGCAATTTTTTTGTGGTCTCACAAGGGTTTTCTGCTTTTTGTGTATTTTTGCAAAGAAAGACACAATCGCTGGGAATGAAAGGAAGTAATAATAATAATCTAGAACTAAATAGCAATACCCCAAACAACTGATTTTATTGAATACTTGGAAGAAAATCAGATTACATGCATACCCGGAAATGATAAACAAATAACCATGGCTGCTAGAATACTGCAAACCCAAAAAGCAGCTCATAAACTGGTTCGATTCTCTTCAAGGCTGCACTCTTTTCTCAAAAGTTTACTATGGCTGGCTTGTCCACTCCTGGACGCACCTCTTTATGATTTTTATTGATTTTTTTAATGCTCTTTCAAAGGAGTTCGACCCCCTAGTCAAGCCGTCTCCTTTCTGTGATAGAAAGCAGCACCAAAGAATTATTTAATGTCTTGAAAGCGTGTGCAAATCCTTACCAACTTGCTGTATCAATCAGCTCTTCAATCTGCATATAAAATTTATCAGACCCTTATGCAAAACTTAGAATTATTTCTCCAATTTGCTCCTCTGAAACCTCTGAATGAAGTTTCCTCTAAATGCTAAATTCAGTGGATATCTCACCACCTCAAATGGCTGCAACACTAAAGAGTGAACGTTCTCCAGTGGCTAACTAATTTAGAAACCCTTGGTTTCCTCTCTCAAACAAAAATTCATCAAAACCAATTCTCAATCGAATGAATCATTTATTTCACAAGGCTGAAATATATAGCTCCATGGAGAGGTCGATTTCCTCCAAAAAAAGCAATATAATAATAATTAAATGTTATAATATTTGTTTCATTTAATTTTCACCTCTTAAAACCTTGGAATAAGCGCCTAACATTTATTGCATAATTGGCCCCCTTTCTAATGATGAATTGACCCTTCGAAGTAATAAAGTTAAATTATAACTTTATATTATCTCCTTTAATAATTAAAATATTAATTGAGCCACTTAAACTTTAATATCTCCTTCAATATTTAATATTTCATCAAACCGTCTGAAACTGGGATCAACTCTGTGAATCTCAAGACGACCAGGTGCCTTACTAAAAATAGTAAGGGTCCCTCTCAACCATCCTCTAACTTACTATAAATAGTAAGTATAGCAACTGGAACCATGTGAACGCCAAACGAAAGCCGACAACTGAAAACCATTGAACATTGGAGATGATGTAAACCTCAGAAGACCGTCTAACCCTCCTCATTAGCCTACGAGGGCCAGAATAATAAGCTAATCTCCTTTGACAATTGATGTCAACTAGAAGGGGACATTGCAAAGACTCTTGGCCACGTTTTGCTAAGTCTGTTCAGCTTAAAAGAGTGATCATTTTTCATTATTTGACTCTCTTTTCTTAGTAGGGGTGTGTGAGTTTGCAGACATTTGGGAACAACAAATTGGCAATTATTATCTCTTAGTTGTCTCTTATTCAGCAGTATTTCAAAGGTATGTATAAAAAGACATTTCTATTTTTTTTGTTTTGTTCTTGTTTTTTGTGCCTTAATTATAAATAACGGGTTTTTGTTTTATTTTGTTATTTTTTAATTTACTGCTAGGGTTTAGTAACTAATTTTATTTTTATTTATTGCTACGCTGTTAGGGTTTTGTTATGTTTTCTATTTATTTTTTTTGCTAGGGTTTATTTCCATATTTTTGAAAAGAAAATGATATTTGCAAGTAGAGGAGGTTGCAGCAAGGCTAGGACCCTGTTTGGAAACATACAATAATAGGCATAACCTATTGAATGGTAATTTGCAACTATTGTGGGATGAATATAAGAGGAGGTATAAACCAACTCAAATATCAACTTGTACAAATCCTGTGCAAAGATGTTGCGGCATGTACACAAGCATCTTAGGAGGTTGAGGCTAAGGAAAAAGCTTGGCTTGCAACTTGTGATTTAAAAAAACATAGAAAAATAAGACAACAAAGGCATTGGTAGGCATTAATTCTATATGATTAGAGGGAGATACAGTGGCCTAGTGATTTTTCCAATCGGCGATGGATATAGGATTAGATATCGTGGGCAGCTATAGTTCCTTTTTTTGCTTCTTGTAGCACTCTTGATGCTAATCTTTCTTTAAAAGTTACTATATGGCATACGGAATTACAACATGAGGCCAAGTTGGCATGTACCTAATTTTGGTACTATAGCATTTCATTTATTGTTGCAATGAGTCGTTATTGGGAACATTTGGCCACCACATTCATTGTGATAGGAAAAGGGTTCGAGGCATTGAGCCCTTATGAGTTGAGTGGGCCACTATTGCAAGGTGTAGTCAACCACACAAATCTACTAGAAGATGAACAAAAAATAATAAAAAAAAGAAGGGCTGCAATATTCTATTCAATGGGTGGATAGATGGTATTATTTATGAGGTTCTTGAGATCATCCAGACATTGCATGGTTTTGACATGACACTACTAATGCCTTGTGCTCATAGAGTCAATTTGTACCCAAGACATTGTATTACCCTAGTGGAGTCATGTGGAGATTCACTCTAGTGGTAAAGATGGGAAATCCCAACTTCACTTCTAGAAGACACTTATCTACTTGTTGCATTGGATGCTTATCGTATTCTATATTTTGTGTGTGCTTTATTGCACCTATTTTTCTACTGATCTTTATTAACATTTAAAGCAACAAAACATTCCATACACTGCCTTTTCAATAATAGTATTTAACATTTAGGCCAAAAAGCGTATGTGGCATATCCACAAGAGTTGCTTGGTGATCAGATTGGTACTTGTTCACTATTGCATGAATTCAGTGTTGGGGTGGCTACATATGGTTCTAAGAGTTTTGTTTTGGTTGTTATATTTGTCCCATTGCTTCATGTTAGCATTTTAATTTGTCTCTCATGAGACAACCCAAAATGAAATAGTGTGTATGGTACAATTGTTTGTCAAATTGTGAGGGGAAACATTTTGAGATCCAATGAAACATAAAACTAAAATAACCAACACTAGACTAAAACTATAAACAAAATTTATAGGTATGTACTAGAATATTTCATTCAGGGGGTTTACATAAATGGAAATGATTAAGTGTCTATGTTTTTGTTTTGGATGCACGCTCCAAACTATTATTCAAGCTTGGTGGATGAGATTAGAACAAACACAACTTCCTTTGGTTAAAGTAGAGATAAGTATTCTACTGCAAACAAGGATTTGAAAGGAATGATAGATTGAATAATATATGATTCCAAGAGTTAAAAGGCTATGCTACATTCAAAGCTACAACCTAGATATACGAATACAATCAATACAAACCTTGGCTATAGTAAGATCTACTTTTGATTCAATTCATGGAATTACAAACATTTTAGCACAAACACAAAGATAACACAAGAAACAATATTTTAGTTGTTGGCAAATGGTCAGCACTTCCCTTGGGATTTGTGACAAGGGACTAACCGCCTCTTGTGCGATCCATGTCTCTACTATTTGTATCGGGCATTGATAGATCAATCTTTTGGCGCAATGGCAAACTGGGGCCAACAATTGGTATTAGAGTGCTGGGTTAGGGTTCGAACCCCCTTAGCGAGATTGTTGGCAAATGGTTAGCACTTCCCTTGGGATTCGTGACAAGGGACTAATCGCCTCCCATGCGATCCATGTCTCTACCGTTTGTATCGGGCATTGATAGATCGATCTTTTGGTGCAACGACAAACTAGGGCCAACATTAGTAGCATAAATTCAACTTTAGTTTTTCTTCAAAATGTCTTGTGCCCAAGGCACATATTTGTAGGTTACAATGAACAACTATTAAGGATTTGAGAAATAATAATAAATTATTCCAAAAGAATTGTTTCAAAGCGACTTCACTCAAAGTTGCAAAAAAAGCAAAAAGAAAGAAACTTTAAAGCAAACCTATTTGAAATGACTAATAAAACACAACAGCCTAAAATAGGCTCATCCACTACCTAAAATAGAACATGACTATAAAATACAATTTCTAGATTTATCGATTGCTAAAAATAGCAATTCATACAAGAATATTTTCCTATGTTATTGGGTACTCTTATTCTACATTGGGCTCAGGTACTGGTTTGGTCTTGGTTCACCCCCTAGTACCGCTTGGGCACTTGGGTTTCCTGTGGTACAGAAGGACCCACAAGTAATTCGGGCGCCCAGGTGGTACCCTCGTCTAGGTGCTACCCTGGGCATACCCGAGACATACCTAAGAGGACCCTTGTGTACCTATGCCTGGGGATGCCAGAAAGCAATTTTTTTGATAAAAAGACATTTTTTAATCTATAACGCCCCCCAATGCCTCCATTTTCCCTAAAGTGAGGGTCTTTTATGTTTGAAGCTCATTTGACAAACACAAAACACCAAGAACAACATTTTTTTCCTCCAAGCTGCCATTGTTGGGTTTTGAAGGGTGCTTCATTTTTTTTGGAGGTGAGGGTTATGGGGGAGTAAGACCTACACCAAAAGGTTGGGAATCGTTGTTTGAGGAAGATTTAGCCATCAAAGGTGAGTAAATCTTTCATTTTTTCAAAGTTCTCAATAATTTTTTTGAAGATTTTTCAAGTTTTTAATTTGTTTTTAGTTATAAATATTTTTTTGAACTTTTTATGCATAATAAGGGGTTGAAATGCCAAATTTTTAAAATTTTCAGTTGTAGTGTTGTTAATTTTTAATGTTTATTTATTTATTTTAGGTTCATATAGAATGGTTGGAAGTTCTAGTTTGGTTGCTCGAAATGTAGGGAGTTCTTTTAAATTTGATTCATCATTACCTCTTTGGTGACATATAAGAATGATTCAACAACTTCTTGGTGGTGGGGGTTATCTTTAGCGTTGTAGCCATTGTGGAAAACAGTAAAAGAGCTCAGATTTTTGAGTGAAAGCTCACTTCTGCGCTATTCCTTTACAAGGAATAAAAGTTTGTCTTGGGCAAAATAAAAAACGGTTGCCAATGTTGAAAAAATGTTGTCATTGATGTCAAAGAAAAGATTTTGAGGGGAATTGTGTCATATCCCCGAAATTTGAAATACAAAATAAATTAATAAATAAAATAAATAACAATATAAATATAAAAAATATGAAAATAAATATTAACAATTATATGTATATATATATATATATATATATAAGCAACAACAATTGGAAAACATATAATATGAGCAACAGCAATTGGAAAACTCACTATGAATTAAAATTAATATATAAAAGACAGTAATATTAATTAACTAAGGCAACAACTATATTATAAAGGAGCACATATTCTATGGGCAGCAATCATTTTACCCAGGGCTGCAATTAATATCTGGGAGTGCAGCAAATTATTGAAGACAGTGTTTAAGACTTTAGGCATCAATTAAAATAGATTAGAATTAAGTTTTTAAAGGCAGCGTCCCATTTTAAAAGGCATTTGAATTAAAATATGTTAAGGATTCAGACCAGCGATTAAGGAATGGTTGTGACCTTTCCAAAGGGGCAGTAATAGCAAAGGGGTGTGACCCCCAAGAAATGAAAGGTATGAGATATATAAGCAAGATTAATTCATTATAATTAATTGTTTGGCATATGTGCAGCAGTCTGGTTTTCTGAGTTTTGTGGTATGAATCTGATTTATAATTATGCAGTTGGAGTATAATTTAGTATAAGTAATTGTGATTGTTTATTAGATATTTGAAATACTAATGATATATTTCTGTTATGACTGTTTACATATATCAATGTATATTAAGTATGACTGAATTAATGTTTTTTCCACAGTTTATTCGTTATATGCCTTGTATGTTTTCAGCCATGGTTGAGGAGATGAGGGATTGCAAGAGGGGTACGGTGATGGGGTACTCTCCTAGGTATGCCACCTCAAGGTGGGGACTAGATGAGCCCCATGAGGCCAAGGGGGTATAGAGGGTATTGCCCTTGGGCTTAGGAGAGATGGGTTTCCAGGGCACCTTATTGTAACCTCACCCCTCCACCATGGTAAATCAACACAAGAAGTCCAATCATAGGGAGAGGGAAATGGATGGAAAGATGAGGGGATAACGGGATGTGGACACCAATCTTGTTCAGGCACCTTCAATGACAACATGTTCCTATATTCTCGTCTGTTCATGACTATCTTCTTAATCTTAATGACATGTGTATGCATCTTTGACATCAATGACAACATTTCCAACAGGGGGAAACCTAGGAATCTAAAATGTTTAGATGTTTTTTGGTAACATTTTATCTTGTGTCTTTATGGGTTACATAATATGCTTTTGTGAAATTACTTGATGATCTTTTATAAGCAACTTTTGTTAGAATTATTGTCATTAATGTCAAAGGCAATTAGATGGTTGATGGTGTAATAACCACCGTAGATTTTTTTTTGAAATTATGTTAGGTTCAACTACAAATGAAAAGCATAAATTCCTTTTCACTTTCTGATCACTAAGTTCTTGGTATGGGAGAGGTGAGAGCATACAGTGTAAGGATTACAATAATTATACTTGAAAATAAGTTGTTGAAAGTAACAATCACTTATTCGGTGGGGTAAGCTAAGCACATCCAATTATGGAATGTAAAACAAGCTCTTCCACTTTTCAGTGGTGAGCGAAATCCCAAAGCCAATTATTCAGTGGGGTGAGTACAAAGCCACTTATCCAGTGGATAGAACAAGAGCCACTTATGCAGTGGGGTAAGTATAAACCACTTATGCATTGGGGTGAGTACCAAAAATCAACAAGAGCAAGGTCATTGGTGGTACTACCACTCAGTGTTGCATGGTTAGCTCTTACAATTCATTGCAAATCAGGTACATAATTGCTGTTACAAATATAAATATGATATGAAGATGAACCAAGCATCCCCAATGAACCCCAACCTAGGAAACCCAACACCCAACAATGTAATAACAATTATACCTCAAGGGAATGGCAATTAGGTGACTGGTACAGGTCTGCAACTTCACTGCAGCAGTCTGGATAGCGAAGCAATGACTCAAAAATCTTCACCAATTCATCCACCAACACACCCAATGGTCAATGTAGGCTTGGAGAAATGTTTCCAGCCCCTCTAATAAACTTAACACCTCCTATGAATGAATGATGAAGGTCTGATAATGAATGAACAACAGCTACAGATTTGTCACAACTAAAAATACTCTAAAAAACCTTCAAAAACTCTGCAAACAAACACCATCAAATGCACTAAAACTGAAATACCCAAAACTGAAAACTTCAATCAGCACCAATGGTGATTCCTAGATGGAATCACACCAATCTAGCTAGGGAATATCTCTCAATTCTGAAACTAGAAAAATCCATTAGGGTTTCCGTCCTCAAAGACTTGGAGAATCCAGAGCCAATCTAGAAGCATAACAATATCATTCTTCAACATAATAACAATGAGCTCCCAACACCTCCTTTTATAGCTTTTTCATTGTTTTTTTTTTGAAAAAGTGTTTTTTACTTTTTCACTGCTTTTTTGCTACTTTTTCGAAAAGAAACATTTTTTTCCTTTTTTCAGTAAAAGTGTTTTTTTTCTTTTTCGTTGCTTTTTCCCGAAAAGCATTTCTGTTTTAAATAATTCATTATATGCAAACATTTAATCATCTTTTCCATCAAATTCTCTTTTAAAATAAATAAAACCTTTTTCATGTGCAAGACCCCCTTATTTCTCCTAGGCATCCATTTGGGGAATTAAAATACCTTTCCGAAAAGATATTACACTTAAGTTATGAAAGTAATAATAAAACATTATAACTTATGTGAATAATTAAAATATTCCAGCCCAAAGTTGCAGAAAGTACTGTGCTAATATGATGCTGAGGCATTAGGTGAATGATAGAAGTCAGTTTGGTGATTTACTACAAATAGACGTGCTCTTCAAGAAGTTTGGAGAACACCTAAAAAGTTCAAAAACACTTTAGAGTGTCATTCAGACCAATACAACTCACTGAGCTCATTGCCATTATTAGAAACCATGTATCACCAAAACTGCGTCCTCCAAGAACTTTGGAGTTCCCCCAACTCACCTTGAGCTTATAAAGAAACCTCAGAAACTAGCCAAAATTCACATAACACCATGGTGTAAAAATGAGGACATTACAGATGGTGAAGATCAATGGCAAGTTTATCATTCATTGGTCAAAGAATTAAAATCACATTAACAGCTAATCGACATCTCTTTATCATGGTGCCTTTATTGAAGATTAAAGAAAATTAAATTAAAAACATCATAACCTGGGCTGATCTCCTTCATTATGGTGCCCACTTTAGAAATGTTCAAATAAAATAAATTCAATTTCTTGTGTCTCTTGTAGGCTGGTGCCTACAAAGATTGTAAGAAGTTTTATATATAGCATTATTTTGCTGTAGTTTTCTCTCGCAAGGGTTTCCATGTAAATTTGGTGTTCTCATTGTGTTCTTAATTGTTAGATCTTGTATGGTTGTTATTGTTGTTGATTAAGTTTTAAATTGGGAAAAGTTTGGTTATATCGATTCACCCCCCACATCTCAGTATAAGCATGTGCTCATCAACTTTGTTATTGTTTTCTGATCCCAGCAAGCTTCTTTTTGTGCTAGCATGTTCCTTCTGGGAGGATGATAGATAATATATGTTTGGAAGTATCCTTTCCAATTTAATTGTTATTCATTTTGGTGCTTGTAATTTAGAATAATTATTTGCTGAGCTTATTTGATATTTAGTTCAACATCTTTTACTGAAAAGCAGTTTCAGTTAGTTTAATTATTTATCACTTGTTTTCTATTTTACCATGGTTCAATCTTTCGAGATAGTGGTTGTTATATTATCTGTATCAAATATATGTTTACAATTTGATATATCTATGTCTTTTCCTGAGTATATCCTGATTCTGTAAATGCTTATTCTCATTTGATTTGTATGAAATCAATTTGTCATCTTGATCAAAGAGTATTTACCTATTATGTAGTGGAAATGGAATTAAAATATAATATTGTGCCATTTGGAATGTGCACCGTCTTGGATGGTAGCTACACTGCATAGAAGGATCCTTTCCTCCTTTTTAAGCATGATTAAGATGTGGTTTGTTTTGCTTAAGACTAGCCTAGTGAAATCATTGACTTTATGTTGTTCTTAAAGCTTCCCTTAAATGGCCGTTTTTGTCTGTTGCATTTACTAATTAATTCTTAATTGGAAATTCGAACTTTGCCTTTTCTAGCTGATATCTGGTCAATATTTCTTTCCCTTAATGTGGATTTTTTGAGTTGGGTCATGCACAATTCCATCTCTTTCTGACATATTTTTACCATACTTAGACTGTTTCTATCTATTTGTGTGGCAATACTTTCTTTCTATATCATTCTATTCATTTAAGATTCCACGGCACCCTTACCATACCCTCTTCTCCTTGCATGAGAACTTTGAAAATTAGTATGCAATAAACATTGACCTTTTGAATTTATTTTCTTTTTCTTTGACTTGGATTTTTACTATTCTGAGTTTTTTATCTGCTTCCATCTAATATCAATAGTAATGGATTGTAGTGAATTTCTGTCTTGTGTTAGAGTTCTTCTACTAATATGCCTCATCTATCAAACTGAAGCTTAGGCCTGTCTAGGCTGTGAAGTCGAAGAGAATGAAAAAATATATGGAGATGACTGCCAACGTATTTTAGATGCAAGAAAGACCCCATATTATCTGAAATAATATGTTGCAATCTGGCAAATATTCAGAATTTCTTCTTTCATTTTTACTCACAGTTTTAATGACTTCCAGTCCATAATTAGAAAGTATCTGCTTCTTCCCTGCAAAAGAGATGCACATGCACTTCTGTATACAGTGTTAATAGAGCTGTACTTTTGTTTTATATACAGTCAATGTACTTCCATTTATACTGATTGATTAGTTGTGGTAATCATTCTTATTCATGGTGGTATCTGAGTCTTTGCTGATATCTGCAGGTATGGCATCGTCGTACATTTCAGCCATCAGGCCAATTTGCTGCCAGGGTTGATATACAAGGTGCTACTCAGGTTTGTATTGAAATACATAGATGACGTTTTCATAGTAGGGGCATAGCATAAAATTCTTCTATAGTATAGTTTCATTATATATTGTTTGAATGTATAGCATGGAATGAGATATTGTTGATGATATGGATGCAGAGTTTGCATGCCCTTTTCACTGGAGAAGATGATAATTGGGAGGCATGGCTGGGTGTAGATTCATCAAGTTTATTGCTTGTAATTGGTGTTAGACGGAATGGAATCAAGTTGAGACGGGGTTTCGCTCCATCTGGTTCACCACAGCCAACACAGGTTGATATAATGCAAATGCTTCAACAAGATTTTGTGCACGAGTTAGTACTATAAGAGCATAACATATTGGTATTCTGAATGTTTGATGTGGCTGATGAATTTTGGCTTCAAGGCTGCATATAAGATTTGTTATTGATTAGATGGTCTTTGTTGTTGTAGTCAGGCATGCATAATCCTTAATATTTTCAATTTTTTTAATTGCATCTAAATTTGACATTTTCTTGTGTAAAATACCTTTGTAAAAGCATGATATACTGGCATGCTGAATGTTTGATGTGGTTGGTGGAGTTATGCCTTAAGGTTGTATATAATTTCAGCTATTGAGCAGATACTATTCGTTTGTCTATGCAAATATACACAATTTTTGATAGCATTGTTAGTGTTCTAATTCACACCGTTCAATGCAACACAAAATGGAATAGATGTGGAGTAGAACTGCTCTTTTAATTAGAAGGGAAAGCTCTATATAAACAAAATTGTAACCTAATCTGATAAATACGTATTTACTATTTACAATTTGTGCAATGTTCTTTACCTGGTTTGCACTCATGCTAAACAAAACTAAAGATGTGTCTTTTTGGATTCACCTAGCACAAAAGGTTGATACACACTTCGACTTAAGGTGCATGTCTTTTATGCATTTTGACTGAAAGTAAACTTTGCAACTACCACATTTATGTTATTCAACTAAAGATAAGAGACTAAACAATGCAAGTACACACAAGGATAAGATTGGAATGAACTATACAAAGGATTTAGTAAATAAGAAAAGGGAATTGACATACAAAGCTGTCAGACTCACTTTACTTTGACCTATAGTAAAATCACTTCAATTCACTTCAGGTACATATATCAGATGTTATAAGTTAAACATTGTAGTTTCTTTCAAAGCTGCAATCACCAACCTAACAACTACTGTAATTCAAAGCCTCCAACAAAACTTAAAGTAATATTTGACTCATAAAAGGACATAAGGCATAAGACACGAAACACTTCAACAAGAATTAGAAGCAAGATAGGCATTATTAAATTCTATGGAATGATATTGAATTTTGGATCAGCAACACAAAATCCTAAAGTGTGTTCCAAAAGCATTCATTTATACTGTTTATAAAGGTATTGCATGAAAAATAAATAAAATATTTAACTACTATTAAAGCTTTATTACAAAATATTGTCCACTAATGCTAAATCTAAACTTAACCAATGTTAAGTTAGACTGCTAATAAAGATTAATACAAATTAAAATTGGAGTCTCATCTCTTGCATGATAAGAGATCCAAGTGTGACTTATAAAATATAGATTCCTCAAAAAGCACATTAGGCTAAATTTAGAGACAACTAAAAATAACGTGGGCTATAAATAGCTTTGGCTAAAAATAGATTTATGATTGGTGGCTCTAGATGATGATTTTGATTGAACTTTTCTTCTGTTCTGATCATGGTGGATTCTCTAAGACACTTTAAAATTCTGAATTTGAAAAACTTTTCTTCAACAAACCTTAGCTAGAACCCACAATTTTAGAAACTCCAGAAACCCTACATTGATGATTTTGCATCAGACCTTAACCAAAAATCTGCAGCCTTGAGAATTCAGAAACACTTGGCATCCATCTTGTTCTCCAAATCTTCATAATATCTTTGTAGCTGCTAAAGATGATGATTGAAGTGTTGGTATTGAAAACCATGCTAAAATGACAAGATATTACTGCTGAAAACTCCTGTTGCTTTGCTTATTTATTTTGGTGAATTCTTCTTGATAATGGATGCTTTGCCAAGGATCACTGGAAAATTGCTGAATTTTTGATGCGTATGACTGCTCATATTTGGTGCCTTTGATGGAGTCAAATGTGAAATTCTCTTGGAATGTATTGCCCAGCTTTGAAAAACATTGTTGTAGATGATTGAAATCTGCCATTACTTTGCATTTGCTCCTTTCGTGTTCTGCTCTGATGAAAAGATCAATGGCGAATTTGCTAATGGCGTTCTAACAGATTTGATGTCTTATTTAATCACAAATGAAGCTTGTACTATTTTAAGTGCCTCTATTGCTTATTATAACTTTCAAATTTTGCTTTTTTTTTAAAAAACTGCAACGTAAAGATGAATCTCCTTGCAACTGATTGCAACATCCATAAATATACCAATTGCGACTTATCTTTGAAATGGTTGTATATGCTCATGAATGACATACTCCTCCATTATTAGTTGCAACATTTTGGACAAATTCAGTGGCTAGTTCTCAAGGTGCGACCCTTATATTCTACCTGCAGATGGTAAACACAAAAAAATGTTTGACCCTTATAAGTTGTGCAGCCTAACATGGGATCTCAGCTTTTGGAAACTTAAAATTTAGTTGGTCTATATCAGATGCATTCCCAACAAAGTAAATCTATCTTTTGAAAACTCACTCTTGTTGTTTATTATAAGTGAACATAACTCATAGTGGATTCACAGATTTTTGTCTTTGAACATATGTTCCTTCAGTCAGGTGTGTGCCTGATAATGGGAATCAATCTCTTGAAAAGTTAGATTCACTCTGGCTTATACCAACATGCATGCTATAATGCAAATTCTCTTCAAACTGCTTGACCTCATCTCCCTTTATAGAGATGTGCACTCTATAATGTAAAAAATGTTTACAAATTTGGTAATAGAACTTTCTCTACGAAGGTATGTGCCTCTCAATGCAGCTTTGTACTTTAAATGAAAACAACATTCCATTATGTTGGTTGTGTGCCTATCTATTATGTTCACAATTTTGAATTTGAAACTCACTTTCTCGCTTTTAGGTGTGTGTCTAATAAAGGAATTTCAAACTTTGGTCTTTGAAAGTGAAATCTTCCTTTATAAGTGTGTGCCTAGCAATGCATTTCCAGATTTTTTTCTTTAAATTTTTTTAATTCAATTAAGTGTCTGCTTATTCATGCATTTCCTTAACAAATTTATTGACCTCTTTTCTTGTACAAAGGTGCACACTTGTATAAGTAATTTGAATTTGAAATCGTTAACAAAATTCTACTTTGTCAAGTGTGAACCTGCTAGCTGATTTCAGACTTATGCCATTTCCTTCATAACAATGTGCACTTGTCTTCTGTATATTCGACTTTGAATCTCTGACTTTGCTTTTCCACTTTGTAAGATCCCCAGACAATTTTGAATGCAATTGTTTTTTCAATTTTGTGATTGCAGATGACCAGTCAGTACGTCAAACAGTTACCAAAACACTGCTCTGAATTTGATATTTTTGTTTTTGCAGGTTTATGGTTTAAATAACTGAATGTTTTGAGAATAGAAAGAACATTCATGCAAGCTATGGCAGAGATAATGAATAATTACTCAAATATTAACTATTCCTGAAACCATAACCTTCATATATTTAACATACTGCAGAATGGAGAAGAATAGCAATCTCTGACCTGATATAATCGATATTTGCAGCTTGAACAAAATACTGGCATTCAATATCTACTCCTTGGGTTTTGATTTACAAGATAGCCTTTATACTTAGCATTGCAAGTCGCTAACATAAACAATATAAAGGTATTTCTTAATGCATTAGTCACTGGATAATGGTCAATCACAAGTCTGCAATCCTCCAACATTTTTTCTGTGCATACACAATTGTTATTGCTACCTTGAAGTAGTCACAGCACCTTCAGGCTATTACCATGGTTCCTACCCAAGTTTACAGCCTCCAAAATTTACCATTGCAGCTCCCAATAAGATGAATAGATGCCTCCTTAATAGTCACGGCTCCTTAGACAAGGCCAGCGCTACCAATATCCTATTGCCTTTCTCCCTTTGACCTTTCCAAATGCTTATGTGGCTCTAAGGAAGTGGGATGACATTGACTTTAAGCTGATACAAAAGATACAAGGCTGCGATATGATAATAGGAGCTATTCAGACCTTGTTTTTGAATAAGAAATCGACTTCCTTTTTGCTGACAAAAGCCATGTAGGATTTGAAGGAGTAATAAGCTTTGTTTCAATGACAATTCTCCCTATGTCGTGATATAAGGTATGACATTCCTTTCCCATAACCTCTGTAACCCCAAACATGACACTTAATTTAATATAAACTATATGACACTTGGGATATCTGTTGCGGCTCCCCTTTTAAAATGCTACACTTACCTTGGTGATGCTGGAACAACCTTAGAAATAATTATTGACTCTTTTAAAAATGGGTGCAACTCCATAAATATGTGGGCTGACACGACAGTTCAAGCTAGGAATAATAATAATTAATTCATAGAATATAACAACTTGACAATGTCAAATTTCATGATCTTTATATCTGCAATATTTTGTAACCCTGCAAATTGGAACTTTACAAAACTTTGAAAGTCTTCTAACTATCAATTTCTCATCAAAACCCTTATATCTAAAATTTGTCTTCACAAAAGACTTCACAAATTTTGCCCTCCTTTTACTTGTGAAAATCTTCAAGTGCAAATGCGAACCCTGTCTAGATCCACCTTGTAATGTTGCCTTGCCCATAGTTTAGTCTGAGCTTCCATTAGCCTATTTTTGGTTCTTGTAGGCTAAGTGGATATGGTTAGGGGACTCAACGTCTCGTGATGAGCTTTTGTGGGTTTTTCTAGGTTTTTTTTGGGTTCCTACCAGTAGGGTTGCTATTTTTAGTAACTTACTATTTTTAATAAGTTTCAGTGGGGCTTTGTTTGGGCCAGTTTGGTGATTTGACTCACTATTTTTAGCAAATCGCTATTTTTAGTAAGTGCTATTTTTAGCACTTGGTCTTGGCCTTTGTTTCTTCAGCAGTTTGATGCAATATTTTCGGTTTGGCTTTGGTGAGTTCTAAGGGTGATTGAATTAGTATTTGTTATTTGTCAGTTAAGTTCTTTGTTATAAAGTTAATTTATATTTTAAGTGAGGGTGGTGTGTTCATAGAAAGACCCCTTGTCTCATGCCTAGTAAAAAGGTGATTTTAAGTTGTTTTTAAAAAAAACAAGTTGGCCTCCAAAGTGGAGCTTGGGGAGGCATAAGGTAAAGTCAAAAATACTTTAAATTGGAGAGCTCATGAGGGGGGCGTACCTCTTCGAGGAAAAAAAGTGAATTTGAAATTGGTTGCCCTAATTCCTCTCATCTTCTATATATTTTCACTTTGGGCTTTCATTTGGGTATCTTGATTTGACAACATAAAGTTATGCTGTTGGATTGCTACCACGTTTCCTTCTTTGCTAGTTAGAGAATGAAAACCCTTCACTAGATAGCTGGTTTCGGTGGTGAAAGATTCACCCTAGCTGGTTGAAGATCAGTTCATAGTATTTTCAGTGCTTCTTGGTAGTAAGGTGATTTTGGAGTGGATTAGTATGAAGATATTAACAGTTTTTTGATATGGGTTTGAAGGTTTTGTCTTGGTGCATGATGTGAACCATAGTTGGAAAACTCGGACTCGCCGCGGACTCGGCAGCCCAAAATATGACTCGGACTCGGGGACTCGGCACGGACTCGGGAAAAGACTCGGCAAGGACTCGGCAAAAAAAAAAACCGTAGTTTTACAAAAAAACAAGAACAAATTAATACATTTAGAGAACATAAGATCCTAATTTGATTATCAAACACTCATAATTCAAAGATTACACATGTCATATGATCATCAAACACTCAATAATTGAAATTTAATCATTCATAGTCATCAAATACTCATAGTTTCAATGTATAACATCATAAGATTATAAATGTTTACATATAATCTTGGCTTCTTTCAACTCCAATTCAATTTGCAGACCTCTATTTCACAAACTTGAGTGTTAAAATGAAAGAAAAAGTTAAAAAAAACATGGGTTTTTAACCCCTTTTGACTCCCAGCTACACAGGAGAGTTCTGGGTTGGGACTCCCAAGTCCAACCTCAGGACTCT
>VDFB02116191.1:0-12359 GCA_007258455.2 Sequoia sempervirens
TTGAAGTAATTGCATTGTTTCTTTTGTCATAACATTGATTGTTGTCCCCAAGTTTATCAAAGTATTCTTGATGAGGGTCCCATTAATCTTAACGTCCACTACTGGACTACTAGGATTTGTATACTTAGGGATAGTTATGTTCCCTCATGATATCTACATGGTTTCCCAAGACATGGATGTCTGAAGGTCTTTTCTTTTCCTTCCTGGTTTCTTAAGGCATAGGTCCCTTATAGTTTTGGTATATATAAGGATGTATTTGATAGCTTGGATAAGTGGAATCTTGATGTTCACATCCTTCAATTGACCCAAAATATTTGTCTTAGCCCGTGTGCGATGCTTTTGAATAGCTAGGTGTTAAAAGGAGGCTTTGGACTTGAGGTAGTTTGGTGTACCTAATTTGACTTAGGTTCCAAAGGTGATTTTTCTGAAACTTCAACTATAGATTCCTCATCCTCCATCTCTGTAATTTGAGGGGATGAAGGTCCAACAAGCTGTTTTCCTAATATGAAGTGGACATCACTCACCTCTACCCCATATGTGGGGTATTGCATAGCTTTGTTAGTATAAGCCTATTGAACAAGCTTAGTGTTAGGGTTAGGTGCATGTTGGGTAGGTATTTTTGTAGTTTGCACACATGCTTACTTAGGTAGGTGGGATGTAGCAGGATTTGATGGAGTAAAGGCTTGTTGTTGTGGTTGCCACTACAAAGGCTGCTTGCTTGATTTTTCTTTACATCATTTGGGCATTGTGGTTATGAGAAATTTGGAACCCTAAAAATTTTGTTGTGTCCAAGGTTTTGGCTACTAGTTCTAATTTTGTTGAGCTTGTGGCCACTGTTGAGGGCTCTTCCATTAGTTTTGGTTTGTTGGCCAGGGCTGAGTGCTCCAAGTAGAAAAGTTTTGATTCTCAATAGGAAAGGATGAATTAAAGCTGAGGGGGTCTTGTGGCATACCTTGTATTTTTTTCCATGGCCTCATTTGTGCTATATAAAAGAGTTATATAAAAGAGTTGTCCATCATCTCCTTCAATTGGTTGAAAATCAGGTTTCTCAACTTTATCTTGCTGGATACTAGCCTCTTTTGCATTTGCAATTTACTTTTCTTTGCCTACAACTTGGACAGTATTTAGTGAGAATAGCCTCAGCTTCCTCTTGCTTCTTCTTGACGTGGAGAGTATCCAACTAAGTTTCCAAAAGGCTAATAATGTCTTCCTTCATGTTGCACAATAGGTTGCTTAACTCTATCTTTGAAACCCGTGTAGATGATTTACCAATAGTGGATGTCCTATCTCCTCTTGGCCTTTTAGAGGAGGTTATGGAATAATTCTTGCAAACCTTACAAATTTCTAAAAATGGTATTTATAAAATATCTCCTTGTCAAATGAGGTTTAGGGCATCCATGCAGTCATCATTGACTTACCTCAAAAAGACTAGCTTGAGGGACTCTTCCAACAGCTTGTTCTATGGATTTTTCTTCAAAGCAAACTGAAATCTCTCCACATAATCTTCTAGTGGTTCATCCTCCTATGACATTCTAAAAATGTCATCTTTCCTCCTATTAGGTCCCCTACAATAGTCCTAATACTTTTCTAAGAACAATGTCTTTGTAGTGTCCCAATTAAGAACAACATCCCTACCTAATCCCATGAACCATCTTAGGGCTGCATCCTTTAGAGTTGTAGGGAAGAGTTTGAGCCTATGAGCATCAGATGTATAGTCATAAATTCTGTATAAGACATCAAATTCAAAGAGAAATGTTTCTGGGTCCTCAATCATTAACCCATAGAAGACTGGTAAGTCTGAAGGAGGAATGTTCTTCAACACTGTAACCATTTCCTAGTTAGTGATTGGGAACTCAGAGGTGGCACGTTCAAGATCATCATCCACTGCATCCCCCATGGTGCGATATGTTCCTTCTGTATGTGTGCTAGATGTTAGTGATAGGGAAATTTCTTCTTCAGTGTTACCCTCGCTCTGAGTACCAGATTCACCAATTTATGCTACAGCTTCTTGGCATGTAGAGGGAAGGGATCTACCCAAGGGATCTCTCTACCTCTGCATACATGAAATATGGTTTTATAATGTAGCAGTCCTACAAAATGTTAGTGTATCTCTGGTGTTGGAAAAAGATTAAGTCAAACAATCCTAATGTTGGAAAAAAAAGTTAACTATGAAAGCTATAAAAAAAATTCTATGAAGATAGCACCATCCCCAACAACGACACCAAAATTTTTGAGTCTAAACTAATGTATTGTAAACTTGGTAGAACCTACACAATTTAGAGGTATATCTGACTTAACAGTCCACTCAACATTGCTTAAGGCTACATTAAATTGTCAACCCAAGGTTTGTAAACTTGTGATGGTGCAACATTATATATGACTTCAGAGACTCAAAACTACTTAAGCTACCCTATCCAAGTGATTCTACTTGTTGGAAACTCACAAAATTACAAAACATTAAAAGAAATAACCAAAACTAGTGGCTACTGGTACCTACAACTTAGGCTATAACTAAATTGTTGCTAATGAAATAATACTGTGACAACTCAAAATTGATAAAAACTACTGGCTCAACTAATTTAACCTCTGGAGTACTATTGGTTAACCATTGCATGCATATTCATAAGCATTCATTAACAATAATCAAGATATGAGATTCTAGTTAACTTGCATATAGGTTATGAAGTAATGATAAATGAAAAAAAACTATTAAACATAAATGAATAACTGAAAATGAAGTGAGGAACAATACCTTGAGTGGCCTTCTCATGTGGTTGTTCTCACTTTAACTGAACCCAAATCTAACTAATAGATTCTACACATCCCATGAAATTAACTCCATTCATTGCATATCATGAAAATATTTACACAAGATCTTTCCACATATTGTATTCAATCATTTTGAATATTTCATGTCTTGAAACTGAAAATAACTGGTAACATAAAATTGAAAAACCAACTATCTTATCTATCGATTCAACCAACAACTATATACAAGCTTGAGGGAATATTATTCAAAGTAACAACTTAACTGAAATCATTAACTCCACTCCCTAGATATTAGAGCGTAGAGTTAGGATTGATTTATTCAACCTATAACTGAAAAGGAAAAAGAATCCTAATAGGACTAAAACTTTGTCAAAATATAATTGCACGTAAACATACAAAATTTTTCCAAAATCCTATGAGTAAAAGGATACCTCTTTTTGAACATTTATTAACTGGTTATAATAATACATGTTCAACCTTCATCAAGTTCCTTTAATCAACAATCATCATGTTCAGCTTAATCTAGAACTCCCTTGTTTTGCTATTCCAATCTCTTTTTGTTGCGGGTTCATCCTAAAACTGTTGCGTACCACAGTTCCTCATTGGCTACAAAAGGTTAATTCCACAAAGTATGTACACAAGACTAACTATCCCAATCAAAATATAACATTCCATCAACATTTCATACATATCTTCATATAAACCATACAATACTAGTATATAATAACCATATTTCCATCATTATATTTTAGGTTCAAGTTTGCATAATAGATATGAAAGGATAGTATAATATAGGAGCATTGTCTGGAAAGCGTATCTAAAAGTGTCTCAAAATATGTATGAAAACAACATAAAATGTGTTATTATCTGGACTATCGATATATGTCACACACCAAATTGTTTTCATCTTCTCTAGCACTAACCTTGTATTTCTGTAGGATCATTAATTGATTGAGGCTGGAGTCTTATTTATTAGTATTTCCAAAGCATATTTTAAAGGATCTCAAATCTATAAACAAATGTGCCAAATATTCACTCACATGATGTGATAAGATAACAAAAATTAAGAAGATGTCAATAAGTGGTTTTTCATTGGTTAGAAAGTCAGGTTGTGGGATTAAAAAGGACTTAATCAACACTTTCTCACTCAGTGTTCTCCATTGTAGTTTGTTTTCCTGTTCATATATCACAAAGGTGGTATATTAGGGTGGCACATTTTCTCTATCTCTAGGATTCAAGTTAGCTTCTAGATTATGGGTTATCAACCAAAGAATCTCAGGGTGCCATTTTGTGTGCAAAATTGGGAACAACCTTTCAATGGACACCTATCAAACATAGAATTGGGATAAATATTTAATGTCTACTACCTAAGTGTGGTAGAATACATTCAAATTATTCTTGGTGAAGATATATATCGACCCCAAGCTCCATGCATCATTTCCCATCCCAGGTACTATCAATTTTTGTGTCTAATGTCCTAGATCTTGTGCAATGTTTTGAATATCTTGAGGTGATAGTGGATGAAGTGGTCTTTGGCCAATTTCTTGGTGTTAATGGTTTGTTATGCAATGTACATAAGTATAACTTTGATAAAGGGACGGATTGAGTAGGTGGTCTATTTCTAAAATCCTACTTGAAGCATAAGAAAATGTTTATGGTTGTTTATGATGCAATTAAGCAAGCTTTGTAAATGAACTGTGCACAAAACATATATAGGGTTCTAGATACACATTCTAAAGAAATTGGAATTCAATTAGTGCAGGGAATAAAGGAAAATTATTTTGCCATTTCATTTCTCCATTCTCATCGTAAACATCACAATGTGAACGCTCCTCCCCATTTTTCTAGTTTCAGGTCATACAAATGATGAGGATGATTCATTTCAAGAGGATCATGATGAGAATTCTATGGAAAATGGTCATATGGTTTGAAAATATTTGTCAATTTGGTAGAATTTTGTTGAAGCTACTTGTAGTTAATTGTAATTTTATAAAACTCTAGTAGTTTCATGTATAAGTCGGTATGATAAGCTTTTCATATGAGCCAATTTTCTTTGGTCCTAGAAATTTTTGTAACAACCTTACTACTTTGGTAATATTTTAATATTTCATTTATATAATATAATTTATAGGCGAAATGTTTTTTGCTTAAAAAAATAATTCAAACTCAAGATGTGAAACCTTATCAAAGGCTACAAGTTTACTTCATTGGACTTAAAGAATAAATTAAAATTGATGTTTATTTGTTAGAACCTTTATAGTTATAAAATATATGTAAGAAACATTACATATCAAGCAAAAAAAACATCACAACCAAAAGATCAAAACAAGGCCCAACTATATGATAGAAAGATAGAAATGTCACTAATAGTATTAAAAAAATGGGGCTAACTTATTTAACCCAATATAAATAACTAAGCTCTCTACTCAGCAAGAGGTAAAGAAAGAGAAAAATATCTATGTTGCCATTGTTATAGAAAATGGTTTCTACGGGTCACAAATATTATAATAATGAGAATATACTATTGATTTTTGATAATGAGGTTGAAGAAGAGGAAGAAGTAGCTATAGAATAAAAAAATGGAACCAAAGCATGAAAATTTAAAGGAAAAAGAAAGTGCTACTATCTCCTTACATTCATTGAATGGAATAAGCACATCATAAACACTTGAAGTGTTTGGTTATATAAAAAGGAGAAAGGTGACAATGTTGGTTGATACATGTAGTACACACAAATTTATTGATAAAATATTGGATAATGAGATCAATTATTTTATGTATCTAGTCTCTAATTTTTAAGTCATGATATCCAATGGAAAACAATGAGCTCTTGTGGTGATAAATGCCATCATATAAAACTTTCACTGGGATATTATAATCTAGATTCATTTTTTTCGCTATCTCAATTAGAGGAGTAGATGTAGTTTTAGGAAGACAATGACTTAACTAGTTGGGAGCAATGTCTTTCAATTTTTAGGAATTATTTATTAATTTTAGTTTTAATGGAAAAATGTATAAACTTATACGGGTAAAATCACCACCAAATCAAATCATTAGCTCCCATAAGATGGAAACATCACTTAAGAAAGGTTCTTATGGTCTAATGACACAAATTTATATTTTGTAGAAGCACAAGATATGAAAACTCAAAATCCACTATAATTTTAATTGATCATTCAAAAACATAGATAAAATTTTCAAGGATTGAAGGGTCTATCTCCAATTAGAGATTATGATCATGCCATTGAATTAATACTAGGAAGTATTCCTTCTAACATCATACATTATCACTATCCTTATGAGCAGAAGGAAGAAATTAAAAATTTAGTCAAGGAAATGTTGGATTCAAGAATTATTCATTCTAGTAAAAGTTCATATTCATCTCCAACATGGTTATGGTTAAAAATAAGGATGATTCATGGAGAATGTGTCTAGATTATAGAGAAATCAATAAGCTCATTCTTAAGGATAACTTTCCTATTCTTATTATTGATGAATTAAATGGTGCAGTTTTCTTTGCTAAGTTAGATTTGTGTTCATGTTATCATCAAATTCACATAAAGGAAGATGATATACATAAAAGTTACTTTAGAACATATGAAAAACATTATGAATTATTATAAATGCTATTTTGTCTCAATAATGACCCATAAAATTTTAAAAGTCTCATGAATATAGTGTTCTATCCATTTCTTTGAAAATCTGTGTTGGTATTCTTGCTAAAATCCTTGTCTATAGTAAATCAAGGGAAGAAAATTTGTGACATGTAGAGAATATATTATAAGTATTGGAAGAAAATAACATCCAATCCAAGAAATATAAATGTTTCTTTGGGGTGAACAAAGTAGAATACTTGGGACATGTAGTATCACATACAAGTGTTAAGGTTGACTCCAATAAGATTCAATAGTAAAAGAGTGGCAAAAACCTAAAAATATCAAAGGTTTAAGAGGATTTTTTGGTCTAATAGGATACTATAGAAGATTTTTTTCTATATATTATCATATTGTGACACCCCTAACAAAATTATTAAAGAAGGATTCCTTTTCATGGTCAAAGGTAGCCACCCAAATCCTTCCAACAACTAAAAGGTCTCACTTCAAATCTTGTGCTAGCTAACCCAAACTCCTCTAAGACATCCATGGTATAATACAATGATTTTGGACATGGTATTGGGGTAGTATTAATACATGAAGGATGCCCCTTAGCATTTGAGATTTGACAACTCAAAAGAAAAAAACTTGATAAGACCCACATATGAGAAATAAATGTTATCCATTATTCATGTAATTAAATAAGGGCATCAATATTTAATGGGAAGGAATTTCAAAGTGAAGATAAATAATGAAAGTCTAAAATATTTTTTGGAACAATGACTATCTTTAGAACATTAGCAAAAATGGGTTACTAAGATGCTAGGGTGTGATTTTGAAATTATTTATAAAAAAGGTAAAGAAAATATTGTAGTTGATGCCCTTTCTCGACATGAAATAGAGAAACAAATATTTGTTCCATTTATTTATTACAACTTATTGATGTGTGCTTTGAACGAAAAAACTTAGATAAAATACTGAGTACTTTATCTCTCTTGAAAGGAAATAAAATCCTAACATGATTTAGAAAATGACTACCCTAAGGCTTTGAATGTCAAGTCTTGACTATGAAAAATAACTCAATGTTCAATGTGCATTTATTTTTTTCTACGAGGGGCCTTAGTTTTTGATACGGTGGAAAATGGTGGGAACTCTTTTAGAGATTTGCACTCTTTAGGGTTTGACACCTTTTTTCGTTTATCATTAAGAATTTTGGATGAAAATGGTATGATTGTGGGGGTTTGATGGACTTGGACAAGATATTTGATTGACTTACAACTTGAAAGGTGATTCAACCAACCCTTGACCAAATCTAGGATGAATTTAGGGATGAAATGAAATAAAAAGACTAGGTCAATGATGCAAATTATTGTCCTAATGCAAGTACAAAAAACATAGAAAGTCACAGACAAATTTGGACAATTGAAATGGAAAGGGCAGGACATTGTACACTTGTATAAATTTGAGCCTAATTATGGAGTACTAATTCTCCATAGGGCGTATGCATCCTTGTAGAGATATTTCAAATTTGTTTTTGTAGTCCTTTGGTACCAAATCAAAGCTTTCTATTTTTGTTTGTAAAAATGTTAGATCACTATTAGATGATTTTTTATGTGAGTTTCTGTGAGTTATCAAGAGGTGTTTTGAATGAATGATGGATAATTGATCTTCAAACTTATTTCTTTTTGAAAGACCTAAAACTCATGCATTCAAAGAGAGAGGAAGGGTTGTGTCATTTAGGGGCTTTCCTAAGTCAAACCTTGTGTTAGTATTTCCACTTCCACAATAGCAATGCCAATGATAAAAATGATGAATTGTAGGAAATAATGATGATCCATAAAGTGCTACAACTCACCACCTTTCAATGGCTTCCTTGAAGGACTGAAATCATGCACATCTCCTCAAGGTCTTGGATCTTGCTTGCTTGATTTTCTTGAATTTCCTAGAGACCTACAAAAGGGTTAGCCTTCACAAACAATGATAACATACACATACATAAACTCACATATGATTTGACACAATGCTTGGATCTTGAATTGATGTAATTAATCACTAAAATGTTTCTCTTGACTTGCTTGCTAATTATCTTGACAATAATTCTTTCTCTTAATGTCCACTCATGTGCAACTGATGATGCAATAACTAGGTGTTATAATAATTTTATTTTGATTTCCATAAATTAATATATCCATAGCCAACATTTGGCATTTGAATTTCAAATAATAAAATCACGAACCATAGGTATATTTTGAACTAGATTCAGTAAAGGGGATTAAATTGCCATACGATTGTATGTGTCCCAACCTATTTTTTATGAAAATTAAGATTGTCCAAGACAAAATATTAGATAAATACATTTGTTTTCCACTTGCAATTTGTTGGTAATTGTTTAAATGGACCATGGAATGTATTATTTAGGAAATTAGGTGTTTAATTAGGTCCAATAATTTAAGGGGGAGGAAAAGATAGTGTGAAATTGTTAAGGGTGACAATTTATGTCTCTAACTTTTATCAACTAGAAACCTGATGAGGATTTGGAATGATTGGTATGAAATGTGAAACCCTAAGTATATATTTAAATTTAAGGTCTGAGAATAATCTCCATCATTTGATATAGAAATAAACTTGATGCTTTTCCTAATTAATTTTTTTCTTTATGAAATAAACTTCAAAAGAAAGTGTGAGAATTCCTATGAAAAATATAGCAATGATTCAATGGTAGTAAAAATATCCCTCAAATAAATAATCTTTTCTTAATCGGGGAAACCCACAATGCAAAATTCAATG
Organism: Sequoia sempervirens; assembly: GCA_007258455.2. NCBI lineage: Eukaryota > Viridiplantae > Streptophyta > Pinopsida > Cupressales > Cupressaceae > Sequoia > Sequoia sempervirens. The sequence continues at coordinate 9,149 of VDFB02116191.1, forward strand.
GAAATAATATTTTCAAATAATAAAAATTCACTTAAATACCCAAATCTAACACAACTCAAGACAATATTCACAATTGGACCAAATTAAAAGATAGGTTTATATTAACCATGTAAAGTAACTTACAATCAATAAGCTACAAATGGTATGAACCAAATATCCATAAAATAACCAAACACTTCATCATCAATGTAATTGAACTTTATGTAAGACTTGAGATGAAATCATGAAAACTATTGAAGCAATCCACAAAACACACAAACCAATGCTTTTGTTTGTATTGATTTCAAAATATTTTGAGTTCAACAATTCCTTATCTCTCTAGTTACTCTACTCTATCACTAAAATTCTTAAGCACTAATACTTCTTTTAAAAATATCTCTACTACTGCTGCTATTATTATTACTACTAAACTATACAAGGAAGAATGAATGCTTTTTATAGGGAAGGAAAGGAAAATTAGAATCCAATGAAGGGTGAGGATTAATCTTGCACCAAAGGCAAGAGATTAAATTTACATTTAATAGTTAGAAAAAAAAAATATTTTTCATCTATTTCCTACTAAATTCTATTACACACTTCATCTTTGTTGCAAGTATGCTACAAGTGTTGTCATTGATTTCAATAGTATGGAGATGGTTGGATATGGAGATTGATGGAAGCTTGTGTATGCTACTAATGTTGACATTGATGTATAGTGTGAAGAGATAGTTGAGTAAGGAGATTGATGAAGATTGATGAGCATAGTAGTATATAGTTTTGTCACTGATGATAACCTATTGAATATATGAAAAAGTGTTGGTCTAGAGAAGATAAGATGATTTAAATATTTTCCTGTCTAGAGTAAAGTTTATCAGTGATCAAAGAACCAAACTTTTGGTCTGCATTGCTCTGCCATGAAGAATTTGGTTATGCCATTTTGAGGTAATGATGGTGTATGTTGGAAGAATGTAAATCCAATGTTACATGATTTTATGTCTTCCATAGTCCAAGATAATAGTGACAGAGTATCAATCTAGAAATACCGGTGTGATTGTGATGCTCTACATTCCACTTCAGGTGAACATTTTGGTATGCAAATTTGTTGTAGTGGTTGAGGATTCTTGTAGCATGTTTTCTCTAAGATGCAAGTGTTTTGGTTGTCCACGTGACAAGTTGTGAGTGAACAAATGGTTCATTCTATTGTTTCTTCACCAACGGTGTCGACCTAAGTATTTTGGGTTGTGTGAAGATGAGTAGAGTTTGGAGTGGAATTATGGAAATAATTATAGGTCATGCCGACCTCTATTAATATGTTATATATGATTTGGTTCCCTTTGCAAGGCATGCATGATTGAGTTTTGAGCCAACATGATGAAGGGTTGCATGATACATGTTTTGGGATGAGATAATTGATGTTTGGTTGGTTGCAGTATATATACAAGGTTAATTACTTGTATGATAATATAAAAGATGCAAGATAATTCAGTGTGTGCAAAATTCATAATAGAGAATTGCGAATTGGAGTCAAGGTGAAAAATGAAGTGTGTTAAGTCAATAATTTGAGCTTTAGTGGAACTATATATTCAACATAGGTTAGATGCTTTGTTAATAGTCCATACTTGGTAGTGAGCCATCCTTTCTTCTATCTCTTTCTATTCTAGATAGTGAGCCCTTTGCCAATGATCCACTGATAGTGAGCCTTTCTTTCTTTTGGACAATGATTCCACTAATTACATCAAAATTATGGTTAGAATATCTATATTGTGAGCTAATCTTGACCGTGGTTTTTCCCTTTTTAGGTTTTCTATGTAAATCTGGTGTTCTTGTGTTATTTGATCTAATGCATGCTTTCTATGTTCCTTTCCATTGCTACAAGTTTAATGTGATACACTGAATGAATGATTAAAATTTAATAGAATACTAATTCACCCCCCTCTCAATATTTTGGGTGTTCAACAATTGATATCAGATCTTGGTTCCTTCACTTGGATTGATTGGTAAGGTGGATCTTGGAGTTGAACACGTAGCTACAAGGAAGTATCATATTCCTCTAGAAGAGATTATCCCTAAAATATTTATTGAATAAGATTGCATAGGGGACATGGAAGGAGAACTCAAATCATCTCTTGATGATTCAGATAAATCAGAAGTAGACAACAAAGATATGAAAAAAATATTGGTGATATAGATGTGTGTATTAAGAAGTTGAGAGAGAAACTCAAGAAAGCTACAAAAAGAATCAAGGAAACAAATGAGAAGCTTAAGAAATATAATGAGACTATGACCAATCTGAAAGTGCAAGTTGAGGAAGGTAAAAGAGTTGAAGACTGCCTAAATACTAAATTGAGAGACAAATCTAAAGAATGTTCAAAGCTTGAATAAGAGGTTGTGACTTTGAGATTAGATCTGGAAAAAAGAAAAGATTTAAGAATACAAATTCAAAAAGAGCTATACAATGCTTGATGAGATGATTACGAATCAGAAGGCTTCTAAGGACAAAAAAGTATTAGGGTTTGAGAAAGGTGAAAGTTTAAAGGTAGATCAAACTCCAAATAATGGTGAAAAGAAATATGACAAGAAGGGTAATGTCAGATAGATCCGAAACCAAAAGAAAGACATTAAGATACCACCTATTAGACAACCAAATACACAAATGTATCCATCCTTTATGGTTATTGTTATTATTGCAATAAGTTTGGATATAAAGCTATAAAATGTAGAAGCAAAATGAATCAAAATGTTCAATCATTTCCTGATCAGTGCTATACATGCAATAGATTTGGTCATAAAGCTAGTGAATGCATAAAAAAAAATGAATGGTTACAATAAAGGTATGATGTTTCAATCTTTCAATGGCTATTTTTATGTGTTATCCTTGAATTTAGTTGTTCTTAATTTGTGGGATAACCCATACAAAATTTGTCTATTTTGTAGCCTACATTCTCTATTTATGCAAAACAAGGAAAATATTACTTGCCCTCGTGTGTGGTCTCAAGCCTTGAAAAGTCATTTTGAGTTTCTAGTCTTTTTGCCTTTCAGAATTTGCAAAAAGGAAAAAGTTGCAAAGTTCAATTTTAGTGTTAGTCATTTTTTTTGCATATGCAGGAGCACTGAAATTCAACACCCTTGCATACTTGGTGCAAAAATAAAACATGCAAGAGTGCTGAATTTCAGTGCTTGTACATGTCTTTTGTCAAATGCTTAAAAAGGTGTGTAGGCATTATTTTTCACT
>VDFB02116192.1:0-47485 GCA_007258455.2 Sequoia sempervirens
CCTCTAGCCTTCACTAGGCCATTCACCATCAACTCTTCCTTTCTTGGAAATTCACTTATCCATTTTTCTTGATCTTCTTCATCAACCAAAGTGACTGCACCTTTCTCATTAACTTCACACTCTCCTACAAACTCACTCACTATCCCTTCTTTTACTTTATCTTCTTCTTCTTCCAATAAGTATTCATGAGCATCCTCAAAGACATCTTCCTCTTCCTTCATCTTCTCTACACCTTTAAGTTCCTTGAAATTTAGGCTTTGTATCAGTACCATTATCTTATTGTCCTTTGTATCCTCTGTCACACGGTCCACTGTATTCACAATATCTGTCTTCTTATTACTGACATCTACTGTTAAGGGACACTCCACTGCCCCAATCATGATCTTGTTATAATCTTCAAGCCTTTCATGGCTTTCTCCATCCTTCCCACCTATCTTGTATGTATCTCTCCTTTCTCCTTTAACATTCTTAGCCTTCAAAACTTCCCTGTCATCAGATGTTCTGCCCTGCTGCAACTCATCTCCTTTGTTATCAGACTTTTGTGGCTACTCAGTACCCTGTCCAGTCAATAGACATTGCTTCTCACCATTATAGACCTCACTAGGCCTTCCTTGGCTCTCCATTGATAACTCTCCAACATTCTTATTCTCTTCTCTCTGAGAGATCTCTGCCCCAAGTGCCTTCTGCTCACAATACTCTGTCTCAGCTTCTTGTACCACTGTAATTTTTCATAGGTTTCTACCCTAGAACACCATTAACCTTCAATGAACAAACTTCTTTCTGTCCTTTATCTTCAACACAACCTTCAAGCTTACCTTGCTCTTTTAAGGTCATTTCATGTTTGACCTTCACTTCCCTTGTCTCTCTTATGTCTTCAATCTGCACTGTCCTTCCCAATGCTTCTTCATGGTGTTTTCCTTTCTCCATTGCAACTATGCTATGCCCTATTGTCTCTTCCAGGTTCCCTTGTTCCTTTTGCTCCAACATCTCTCTTTTTCCACACATCCCTATCCTTCTTTGTGTCCCTTCTTCCTGCAAACAACTCAAAATATACCTTTCCCCATCCTTTTCAATTTCATACACATTAAGCCTCCCATCATGCATAGCAAATCTATCATATTGCCAAACCCTTCCTAGTATCATATGACAATCCCTTATAGGCATAATATCACATAATATAACATCTTTATAAGGACCAATTTCAAAATCTACCAATGCTTGCTCTCTAACCACAACATACTGACTATCATTTACCCAATATGCCTTGTAAGGTGATTCATCTTTTAGCCTTGTCGAATGCAATTTTTCAACCATTTCTTCTAAAACAACATTACTCAAGGAACTTGAATCAATCATTACTTTATAGATCTTACCTCTGCATTTGCATCTAGTCTAGAAGGTAGCATGCCTCATTTGTCCTTCTTTCTCATCCAACCTTCTGAAGTCCATAGTGTCTTGTATCTTCCAATGCTTCTCCTACAATCTTCAAGAGATCTACTTCCTTGCTCTGATACCACTCTGATGTAGAGTAGGATGGAGGAACAATCAACCAAGCTTTGAAAACCAAACACCAACTCAAAATCAAATAACTAGCACAACTTCCATAGGGTCAGCTCTATGGCTTTCCAATTCACCATTGAGCAACTAAAAGACCAATTCCTCAAAGAAAACTATAAGAACACCCACTGATCATCCATATAGCATCCATATTCCATCAAAAAGACATTTCCAAGTTTACAAGTAAGATTCATTTGTCAAAACATAGAAAAACATTAAGACACCGTGTCCAAGGGCTAGTAGAATTAGCCCACTTTTACAAAGAAGGTACACTTTAAACTCCACCAAACCTTATGAAACCTTTGGGCAGCAATTAAAATGCCTAAAAACTACTAAATCCACCACTAGTTTCTAGAAATCACTCTTCCAACATAACAAAACCAAAAACCCTTGATTCTAGGCCTTCAAAAGGAGGGTTTATTGTAAATCATACCTCCAGACCTTTCTAGACCCTGCCACCCATTCAAACACTCATAATTATGCTTGAAAAAGCTTTAAAATTAATCACATAGGTTATTTCTTCCAGAAAACTCATAAACCATCATTTAGTTCCTCACTTTCATAAGGAAAATCACCCAAATTCAACCTAGGGCAACACCCAAAACCCACAAACACACTTCCTCTGACCTCCACAGCATTTGGAAACCTGTGTTACAACAAATTGGGTCATTCCACCGAGTTACAATTTCTACAGTAGGTGGAATTCCCTAAAAACTCATTTTATTACTCTTGAAACACCAACTTGCACCAAACCAGAGCAATTTCAGAAAAATAGAGATAACTCACTCCAAAATTAATAGTTTTCAATAAAACTTGAAGCATTTGAAAGTAGACCCAGTGCCCTAAATTACCATATCAGTATTCAACCAAGATCTGGAGTTGTACGGACTATACCAACCAAGCAAAGTTCAAGAAAATAGGAAAAACATTGGATTTTAGACCACCGGGTAGTAAAAATGAGGATATCTCACTTGATTCTCAATGAAATAACACCATTCCAATGCCAAAAGAAATATTATTCAATTATCTATCCATCCATTATAGGCTTGGGGTGTGGAACAATGTGTACAAGTCATACAATGCACGTGATCAACAATTTCTTAATGGAAAACACACAAAGAAAAGCAAATTTCTTATTAGAAACTCATTCCAAACTTTTTCAACAGCCTCCCCTTTGAGATATTACAACAATATATCATGCTACCACCTGAAAAATACCTCTTGGGGTGCCTATAACTGACCAAAAACTAACTTAACCCTTACAGATGCTTAATTTTGCATTGTTTGACAATTTGTTAACAACAAACACAAAATAATGCAACCTTTTGCATTTTTGGAACAACTAACCTTAAAAACCCGCCAATTACATGAATAATAGTCTCAAAGACCTTATTTAACATTAATTTTCTCAAATACCCCTAAATTTCTAATTCCTTCCTTCAAAGGATGAATTGTTGAAATTGTGTGTACTGGGTGCTCCTGCACCAGATCCTATTTTGTGATTCATGAAATGAGGCTAAGGAATTTTAGAAATCATCTAATACCCTTACCCCTACCAACGTTCCAATTTCTAGGGATTTTTTTAAAATGAAAATGAGTTTAGAACTATTGATCATGATGAGGTATAGGAAATAGTCTTCACACACATTTTAAATCCTAATGAAATACCTAACAAACATCATTTACAACAGTCTCTTAATCTTAATTTCTCAAACTAGTCTGAGTTGCCACCTATTTCTCTTAAGAAATCACCTACAACTGACTTGAACAAAGAAACCCTCTCCCAAGATCAACTATGGACCCTCAAATTTGATGGCTCCAAATCTAAAATTGGGAGTGGAGCTGGAATAGAACTAACCAACTAGAAAGGGAAAACATACTTTTCTTCTTACAAGTTACAGTTCAGTTGTACTAACAATGTTGTAGAGTATGAGGTACTTGATAGAGGATTGATCTTTGTGCATCAAAAGAAAGTAAGAATCTGAAAGTAATGGGATATTCTTAGGTAATAGTCAAGAAACTTTGTGGCTAGTACATATTCTACGATAAAAGGCTGGATGCATACAAAAACAAGGTATGAAACTTGATCAAATATTTCAATACTTTTAGTATCAAGTTGAATCCAAGAGAAGACAACCAGATCACATATGCACTCAATATGGTTGCTAGTACCTAGGAGCCTATGCAGGATTCCAAGCTAAAAAGGGTCTTTGTCAAATTAGTTTTGATCCCAACCATTCCTAACAACATTCAAAACTTCTAGGTTTTCGATGACGATTAGCATGTTCATTCCTTTTTCAAAATTTCAGATGTCTTTGAAGGAAAAATCATTGATGAGTCTCATAGGGATTAGGGAAATTTGGGTCTAGAAGATTGTGATACAGAAGGTGTTGGACTCAAGGAACACTAAGAGGGGGGTGAATCAATGTTCAACAATATTTAACTTACAATCTAGATCTTAAACTATTTACAACATTTAAACAAAACTAAAGATGCATGCACATGAAGGAAGACAATAAAAACACCATTACACTGAGATTTTTATGTGGAAACCCTATTAGGGGAAAAACCACTATGGAGATTAATCCACAATTTATACTTTATTAAAAGCATAAAGAAAAAGGTGAATGCACATGCATTCAGACACATTGCCTAGAGCTCATTGCTCAAAAATAAGAAGGCTGACTACCTTACAATATGTTAGGATTACAAAAAAGGTTTAACTAAGAAAGTAGCATCTATAAATTCCTATTTTTAGTTCTGGTGTCATAGATCCGATTTTGGACCTTTTGTCTAATTCTACACTTCGCTCTACTTTTCCTTAATTCGATTTACAATAATCCTTTTATGGTCAATTGGAAATCTCTCAACTACACTTTTTGATATACACACATATTACTACCTCACATCCATGCATACTTATCATCTAAAATGAATTTTCTGATCTCATATTTATATCTACTACCAAGAATTTAGTCGCTATATGTTGACTTCAATATAATACAAAATATCTTTCAAATGTCAGCTCAAATCATGAGTAATCTTTAATGTGCATCAACACAAGTCATCCAAATCATAACTAGTAGCAAAAAGAAAATTTATAACATAAAAATACCTTAAACAATTTTTCCTTAACCATCCACAACATGCTATATTGATTAAGTCAGCCACCATGAGGTAATAAATAGAAAAATCATCCTACTAGATCTCCTATCTTGTACACCAATCATTGTGACATCACAAAACTTAACAATAAGATAACATAAATTCTTAACAATCTTCCTTGAGATCTACAACTCAAAATGATAATCCGTTGAAGCATACAGATCGACATACTAACCAGATACCATGTTCTTCATTCTCACTTTTGGTAATACTTTATTCTTTATTCTACCTATTAGTATGAACAAATCCTAATCTGTGGACCCGAATAATGACTTAGGTTTCCATCAATGACAACATTGGAATCCATATGCCAACAATCTCCCCCTTTGGCATTGATGGCAACACTTAGTGAAAAATGACTAAGTGTCAGACCTAATATGATTATGCTGTAAAGTTCAAAATTTCAAAACACAACTCCCCCTTAGAATGATGAGGCATTTTTCACTGCTCTCTCTCCCCCTTTGACATCAATGAAAAAAATATTTTTCATCTCTCCCCTTTGCTAATTAAAAAATTGGATCAAAATTTGAAGAAATGCAACTACTACTCGAGTCAAAATTATCTTGTACTTATCTTTCATTTCCAAAAGAAATTTCCTCCAAGCTTCTACTAAAATCCCAATGATTAAGATTAAGTTGTTGTTCTCAGATGTCCAACTGATGATCTAGATGAGAGACTCAAAAATTGTGATTGCCTCTTCTAATTTCTCTCCTTTCCTTAGAACCTCAATTAACTGCTCCATCCTCCATTTGGTTAAATATTTCACTTTTCAAAAAGTGTCCACAAGGTTGTTTCTGGTGAATTGAAATTTTTTATGCTTAAACTGTAACTCTTGAATCCTTTTCTTGACAGAACCATCCTGATCCTAAAACATGTTATAATATTGACCAATTTTTTTTAGCTCAACTTCAATCTGCTCTAGCTTGTCTTTATATTTCCCAAATACATGAGGCCAATGAAGACAATAGTTGTAGATGATATTTGTTCTATTTATGCATTTCCTCAACACATTCATTTTCCTTTTTAGTTTGGTAAGAGATAGCCTGAACTGCTCCCTTAGATGTAGAATTATTTCTTCCTCATTCTTGTCCTAGGACTTAGAGACCACAACTTCCTTAATGTATTCAATCATCTCTTCAGGAAAAACATTCTATAAACTTTCCAATCCAATCTTATTACACACTAAATAAGTAATTAGTATTCTCTCAATCAGGTCCTACTCATATGAGGGTCTATTAGACCATATGTCATCAATTTTCTTGATCCCATCTTTCTCTTGGACAAGCTGTAGTATCTTTACTTTGGATAAAACAACTTCTTCTTCACTTCCTTTTGCCATTACTACATATGGTTTAACTAATTTTGGTTCTTCCCTTGGAGTTTATTCAGCAGATTCCTCACTTGGTATGTCCATAATCACTTGATCTTTGCCTTTTCCTTCAATTTTTGGAGTCTTGTGTGCCAAAGGGATGTAATCAACAATATCTTAAGCTCTTTTCTTCTTTCTCAACATCTCACTGGAAGAGGATCCAACTTCAAGTGCTTTTACTAGAATGGAAATACTAATTTCTCCAAACTTCCCTAGAAATTCTTTAAAGAAATTTCCATACTCTTGCTTACAATTTTCTAGACTATTAGAATGTTACATTTTTTTTTTACAAATCAATTCATCCTCCTTCCATCCAACATTATCAATTTGAGGAAAGCAATTCAAAAAATACATCACAATACTTATGATCAAGGTATCAAACTTGAAGGGGTAATCTACCTCCTTTGTTAGATGCACATTTTCCATCAATTGATCTTTTAGCAATCTGCATAGGTCAAATTCTTGATCCTCCATTATCATCTTATGAGAGATGTAAACTACACCTACCGAAGTTGCACCTTCCTTGTTTCTGAAAAATATTTTGTATGAGATTCCATTAGCAATGCACCTTGTAGTCAGATCTTTGATGGTAGAAATTATCAAAGCCCTTTGATCTCCTGTTACTCTAGTTAGGGTTTTGACTTCCTTGTTTCAAATTGACTTCTTTTTTGGTATATCCCCAACATTGCATAATCTAGTTAGATTCCCAATTACCTCTTTCAAAATGAGACAGGGTTTATCTAGAGTTACAATGTCATCATTCAATCTATTCTGGATAAACCTAACCACTTACACATTTTCAAAATAAGGAAATTCACTCCAAATGTCTAAACTTTTGTGTTTCACATCTTCAAGCAACTTCAATTCATCGGCGGGCAACAAATTTCTCACATCCCTAATCTTCTCACTGCTATAGTCATATAAATTCACCATTCCTTTGATTTTCTTCATCTTCTTTTCTGTACCGAACAAGTTTCTATTAAGCACCAAATTAAGTGAGAATTATACAAGCAACTAAAATACCTGATGAATTCACCACCAAATTTACTTTACTCCTTCAAAATTCTACTTTAGAGGCTCTCCTATCCTTCTTCAATGCAAGGTGACAAATGAGGTTTTCGAAATACCCTTTTATAACTCACACACCTAAAATTTTTACCACATTAAATTTTTTTCCCTAGGTGTTTCAATTACTTTGTTTTCTTAGACAACAAGAGAAGAATTCATCTGCAGAACTTCTACTTCTCAAGTTTCTACACAAGTGATCATGTTTACATTTACACACTATTAGCACAACTACTTACAATTTCCTACATTCTGGTGCTTGCTAGCAATAGGGGGACAAAGTATTTTCTTGAAAAACTTCCCCTAGGCCAATGGCCTAAGATCAATTTCCAAAGGAATTACCAAAAGATGATTCTAGTGTGGGCTTGTTTCCTTCATTAGATTCACTCTTCCTTACCCATTTTTTCTTCATTTGATCACTTATTTCTTCCATAGTCACTTTCCCTTTTCCTATATCATATTTCTATGAAATTATTCCTTTGTAGACTATACCTCTTTTATCCATGTTTCTATTCCTATAGAATCTTGCAATGTGACTAAATATGTTGGAATTGTAACACACAAGATTTCTTTGTCTAGACCACTCATTCCATTGATTTCCTCTTGATCTGCATTGATTAGAAATATGCCCAAATCTTCCATAGGGTAGCAATTAGCATTCCTTACAATGACATACATCTACATTCAATTGACTTATGACCAAACTTGTTACAACTAAAACACTGTCTAAGAAATGATGGAATAATTGAATTTACTTTACTTCTACACTAAGAAGGCATATGACCAAACTTATTACAAGTAAAGCAATGACCATTGAAATTTTTAGCATTGGGTTGTCTTACTGGATACCTTCTACCTTTTTTCATATGATTTCTTTGTCTAGAATCCTTATGTTCAGATCTGGAGCTTTCTCCCTTCCCATATCCAAGCCATCGCTTGTCATTTACATCCTTTTGTCCTTTAGTCAATTCATCAATCTTAGGAGAACTAATCTTGAACTTCTCCTTGTATTCATTTGTAGTATTGAGTTCATCTCTGAGAATAATTATCTGTCTTTCAATCTCTTGTTCATTATTTCTAGATTTTTGCAGTTCAATATCTACTTGAATTAATCCACTATTAACTTTAATACATTCTTAAGATATTTATTTCAAGGTCTGGGCCAAATTTTCCTCATTCTTCTTCCTTTCTTCAATCTCCTTAGTTAGCTTCATCGGCGTGGATTCCATCTCAAGCTTTAGAATAGCATTGTTCCTAGAAATCTTTTCACATTCTTCAGTTATTTCTTTTAGGGTTTGATTTAGGTGAACCTCATCCAAGCATCTAATTTCTTTTTGCTTTAGCTGATCAAATAGTTCCTTCCTCTTTTCTCTTGACTCGTTGATTTTATCCTTCAAAGAATGAATGATTGTTTCAGCATCCTCAAGATTTTCTTTTAATTCCAAGAATTCTACATTAGACTAATCAAGATCATCAAGTGCCACCAAAAGTTGTTGTTGAAGACCACATGAGTCCATTGTATTCCAGGATCCACCTCAAGTTGTTAAAATTCTGCAGAGGATCCTTTCTTTGATATCAATTATTGTACTCAAGGAACACTAAGAAGGGGGTGAATAAGTGTTCAACAATATTTAACTTACAATCTAGATATTAAACCATTTAAAAGATTTAAACAAAAGTAAAGATGCATGCACATGAAGGAAGACAATCAAAAAACCATAACAACAAGATTTTTATGTTGAAACCTTGTTAGGGGAAAAACCATAGTGGAGATTAATCCACAATTTATACTCTATTAAAAGTATGAAGAAAAAGGGGAATGTACATGCATTCAGGCACACTACCTAGAGCTCACTACTCAAAAATAATAAGGCTCACTACCTTACAATATGTTAGGATTACAAAAAAAAAATTAATTGAGAAAGTAGCATCTATAAATGCCTAGTTTGAGTTTCGGTGAGGCTCATAGATCTGATTCTGGACCTTATGTCTAATTCTACACTTTGTGCTACTCTTCCTTAATTCACTTTATAGAAATCCTCTTGTACTCAATTGGAAATCTCTCAACTACCCTTTTTGATATACAAACATACTACTACCTCACATCCATGCATAGTCATTAACTAATATGAATTGTTTGATCTCATATTTATATTTGCTACCAAGAATTTAGTCGCTATATGTTGGCTTCAATAGAATACAAAATATCTTTCAAATGTTAGCTCAAATCATGAGTGATCTTTAATGCACATCCACATAAGCTGGCCAAATCATAGCTAGGATCCAAAAAAAATCCAACATAAAAATTCCTTAAACAATTTCACCAAGTAACCATATGCAACATGCCATATTCATTAAGTCAGCCACCATGAGCTAATAAATAGAAAAATCATCCTATCAGGTCTCCTAACTCATACACCTTTTAATGTGACATCACAAAACTTAACAATAAGATAACATAGATGCTTAATAATCTTCCCTGAGATCCACAACTCAAAATGATAATTCAGTGAAGGATACAAATCGACATACTAATCGGATACCTTGTTCTTCATTTTCACTTTTGGTAATACTTTGTTCTTTATTCTGCCTATCAGTATGAACAAATCTTGATTTACATACTAGAATAATGACTTAGGTTGCCATAAATGACAACACTAGAAGCCATATTCCAATAGAAGGTATAATGAATTCAAAAACCAGCAACATACCTAAGGGAATGGTAGCATTAGAGAGGATTTTCAATTTTGATCCTCAGGCCTACCAAAAATTTCCTACCCATACTGATGGAGGAAAGTATGAATCATCCAACTTGACAAATTTAGGCCCAAAGAGAAATATATTCATTTGCAAGATTTTCTCAAAGGACATTCAAGAAAAAATCTTAAGAGTACTGAAAGTAGATATTGTAGCAATTGCTTAGAGGTATGAGGATCTGAAAACCTTTCATACTTTTTGTGATAACACACACTATCCATTTGAAACTCGAAGCAAATCCATTCCATTAGAAACAACATCTAGTGAATTACTTAATCAAACTTTTGATTATTAAAGAGGTATAGAAGCTACTATCAACAAGAATAATTTATTCAAAGAGGCATTTGACCAAGGTTGCCAATCTAGTGCCTATTCATAAAAATTGTGGGGAAATCTTATTGTGTGTCGACTTCAGAAACCTCAACAAAGCTTTAGAGAAAGATAAATACCCACTTCCTTCTCTTGAAGAGTTCTTGTAGATAGTTAACATCTCATAGATGATGTCATTCTTGGATGGCTATTTAGGATACAATAAAGTGTTGGTTAACTATGAAGATAGAATGAAGACCACTTTCACTACTAAGTGGGGGACATTTTCCTATTGAAGGATGCAATTTAGTCTCATCAATGCTATAGCCACCTTTCAGCGTGCAATGGAAATTACATTTAACAACCTGGTAGGTAAATGTATTATCATTTACATGAATAATCTGACTGTATTTTCCAAAAATATGGAAAACTACGCTGCTGACATGTCAAAGGTACTTCGAAAATGTATAAGTTATAGTGTATCCCTCAACCTGAAGAAATGTGTGTTCGGAGTCTTAGAAGGAAAAATCTTGGGTCATATAATATCAAAATGAGGGATTTCAATAAACCTAGACAAAGTTGAATCTATCTTGAAACTCACCATGCTGGGTAGAAAAAAGGAAATGAGGTATTTCTTCAAAAAGTTACACTTCATAAGGAAGTTCATAACTAGATTCAAAAAAATTGTTAATCCCCTTAATGAGATGATGAAGAAAGATGTAAATATTAATGGAGTAATGAGGCTAAGGCTTCCTTCACAAAAATCAAACACTCTATCTCAAATGCACCTATTTTAACCAGTCCCAACTATTTAATTCTTTTTTCTATTTATTCTTTCACATCTAATCATTTTTGTGTTGCTATTTTGACACAATGGAAAGCTGAAGTGGATGAGGGGCCCATAGCTTTTATGAGTTCTCCCTTCAAGAATGTTGAGATTAGATACCTTCCATTGGAGTAGCAGACCTTCACACTAGTAAGAGTCGTCAAATTTTTTTGGCATTACATTCTACGTAGTCAGATCACAACCATAGTTCTAGAGCCTAAAGTAAAGCCCCTTCTAATGTAGAGTGAGTTGGGAGAAAGAAGTGGAAAATGGATGGAAATTATATAGAAGTTTGACTTTTAAATTCACCTGATGAAGCTGGTCCAAGGACAAGGCCTATCCAAATCCATGGTGGATGTTGATCCCAAAATCACATATCAACAGTACACAATACAATCATTCACAGGTGAATCATGGTATGTTGACTTGATCTTCTTGCTATTAAACAATATTTTTCCCAATGGGATGAATACCACTCAAAGAAGAGAATTAAGACTAAATAGTGCTCACTATATGGTCAAAGGAGGAGCCTTGTATAGGAAGAATTTTGAAGGTTTTTATTTTTGTTTTCTAGATCAATAATAGGAAGAATAGGCCATTGCTGAGTTTCATAGTAGATATGGTATTGGGCAAAGTTTAGCTAATGCCATGGCACAAATTTTTTTGAGATTAGGCTATTATTGTCCAATGTGTTCTAAGATTCTCACCAACATGTTAGGACATGTCATGCATGTCAAACTTTGGCATATGGAGAATGTAATTCAATGATGCCCATGCAACCTGTATATGAGGTAAGACTTTTTTCCTAATGGGCATTAGACTTTGTCAATTTAATCCAAATTATTTTGTAGGTCACAAGTTCATTTTGACTACAACCAACTATTGTACTTGTTGGACCACATCCCAACCTTGCAATAACTCCACCACTGGAATTGTTGTCAATTTCCTCAATGAGTATCTTATTACCAAGTTTGGGGTCCTATTTCCTTTCATATGTGATAATGGCCTAGCCTTTTCCTCTGTGCAATTTATTCAATGGGCATATGAATATACAATTGTTTTGAAATATTTATCTAATTACTATCCATAGGGGAATGGGGTAGTAGAGTCTACAAATAATAATTTGTTGGAGGTAATTAAGAAATTGTGAGAAAGTATCATAGGGATTGGCACACACAGCTGAGATTTTCCTTATGGGAAGATAGAACTTGAATCAAATCCACCTTAGGAAACTCACCATTTAAGCTAGTCTATGGCCAAGACCTAGTTTTCCCTATTCATCTATAGATACCTATTCCATGATTTATGTAAAATTTCTATTCTAGTGATGATAAGATAGAGGTCTGACTAGCAATTTTTCTCAATCTAGAAGAACAAAGGGATGCTGCTTTGCAATAGTTTTCCAAACACTAGGCTATAGTCAAATGTTGGTTTGTTAAGAGAGCCAAAATCAAGGCTTTTAGAATATCAGACCTTGTGTTGTTATGGGGAAAAACCAGGGAGAGGAAGGGTGATCACCAAATTTTTGATAGACTTTGGTTGGGTCCATATCAGATTGCTAAGATCATAGGTGAGAGTTCTTTCTATCTTAGCACCCTAATAGGAGAACCTATTCCATTTCTAGTCAATTGACAGTTTCTCAAAACATTACTTTGGCCCATGAAGGCCTGATGGTTTTTCCATTGTACATATATAATTTATTTATTTTCTCATATTTTGTTGCTTGTTTATTTTTTTCCTTTGTTTTCTGCTTTTTCTGTTTGCTGTTTGTTTTTCTTTGTTGTTTTGTTGTTTTCTTTCTTTTCTGGGGATTTTCATTTTTTTCTTCATTTTAGAATAACACTTAGTTGTTCAAAGTATAGTAAGTGTACTATGACCAAGAAAATATTTTAGTTATTTTTAGGTAGGTTTGTTGAGCTATTTAATTTTGAAATTTATTTTCCATGTACATCTTAATGAAATTCTAAAAGGTTAAGAACAAATAGGCATTTCAAGTGATCTCATAAACCACGATTAAATCTGTCACATTTTAGATAGGATCATTTATTTCAATATGGCCCTGTTTGTCTTAGGGTGACTGTATTCATGAGTCAAGTGAAAAATCCAAGTCTTAATGTTGTCATGATGTCCATTGTAGTTCTCAACTTGACTCTCAGTTTCTTACATCTGAAATATTGAGGGAAAAATAAGAAAATTATTACTTCAAGTAAACTATGGAAAGAAAAGAAAAGAGAAGTATAAATTATAGTAAACTCAATATTATAAGGGTGATTCAAGTATCTCTACCGAGGCTACAGATGCCTAGCTAGTAGTAGATAAATTCTTTGAGCTAGAATTAGAGGTATCTCCATCAGGACTATAGATGACTGGCTAGTAGGGGAGCAATTCCCAAGATATCATTGCACAATAGCTAAAGGGACTCACTTTATGTAGCTTTAATCATGATATAGTTGTCTCAAGGATTGGTAAAGTACTTAAGGAAAGGATGCACCATGCATGCACACACTCAGATTCAAAGTTGTTTCTTTTGATGCAAGTTTTGAGATTCCAACTCAAACTTGTTTGCTACGACTTATCCTACTAGTGTTAATGTTTCACAAACCCAAGGTTCTAGGTGACCGAATTCTTTCGTATCTTAAAAATGGGTAAACCATTTTCCCAGTCAAGTCATCAATTTTTATGCCTTGCACAACAACCTTATTTTGTTTTTGGTTAAAATGGGTCCCCCTTTTGTTCTTTTTGTTTTGGGTGTTCTTGTTCAGGTTTCAGGAGTTTTCTTTTTCTCCTAAGTCTGTGTTTCCCTTTGTTTTTTTGGTTCATGTTTTAGATTCACACACACACTTGGTACTTTCGAAAACTTGTTCAAATTCCTCTTAGTGTTCAGATCCCAATCACCATGCTTTTCCTTGTGTTTTATTGGTTTTGTTGGATTTAGGTATTGGATCAGAATCATTACATTACACCCTTAAAAGTGTAAGTTCCTATTTTCATTCTGATCCTAACTTTTTATTTTGTTCCTTGTGCATTTTTACTTGTGATGTAATTTGACATCAAACCAAAACTGGAACCAAGAACTTTTCCAAAGTTCTTGTTCCTATTTCCATCCCGATCCTGATTTCTAGCTGTCTTTGTTTTTTTGGAATAGGACTTTAGAATGAAACTTGAACTAAGAACTTTTCCAAAGTTATTGTTTCATGTTTCATCTCAATTCCAATTCCCACGTTTGTCTTTTTTTGTCAGGATTTGGATTTTGGACCTTTTCTTGAACTTTGCACTCATTGAAATTTTAGTCCCGTGTCATGTCCTAATCCTGACTCCTGCTTACCTTCACTCTTGCAATGGTGAATTTATTACTTACACCCCAATACTGAGGGTTGACCAACTCACATTTTATGGACACTTGTTCTCATGAGAGATGAAATTTTAATTCATGCCACTCCTTGGTTTTCATTCATTTTGGCTTGTATAGTTTGATAGAATGAACTAGAGTGGTGTTGAGAGTTAGGGTTCTAGGTAACACTTTGCTTTCTTTCCTTGCTATCATATTTTTGGTTGCATTTGGAGGTAGGAATATTTTCCTATGTTTTCCTTTTTTTTTTGGTTTGCTTGCATTTTCTTTGTTCATTTTTTTGCGGCTCTAGTTTCTTGCTTGTTTCTTGCTCATTCTTTCTAGTTTATTTTCTATTTTTTCTTGGCACCCTTTGATTCATTTTTCTTAATTCTTGAACCCTTTGGTTTGGTTTTCTTTGTGTTGTTTTCGGTCTTCCCCATTTTTTTTTCTCACATCTCATTTCATCTTTTTTTCATGGGGTTTTTTTTTTCCTATCGTGCCCTGGTTTATCTAGGGTTTTCCAAACTACTCAGTTAGATATGTTTGAAATTTGATAATCTTTAAGGTTTGAACATTACTAAATAAATCTCAATTTTGAAGGAATTATTTTAAGATACTATTACATTTACATTTCCTTTTTGTCTATTGATTGCTTTGATCCCGATCTTGAATCTATGTCAAAATTGGGATTTGAAACTACACTATATATTTAAACCATCACTTGGGTCTAGGTCTTTTCTTTGTCCTGATTCTAATGTTCAATTTTTCATCAAGATCAGAGTTCAGGTTGTGATTCCAAAGTGTTCAATTTTTTTGATGATGTATCCACTTGTGTACCAATCCTAATCATCACATTACCATTAGTATCAAATTTTGGATAGGAACTCTAGCCTTGACATATCTATAGGTTCCATCATTTGGTGTCACTCTGATTCCAAATTTTGAAACAATGTCAAGATCAGAACTTAGAGTTAGCTTATCCCTGCTACACATACCAAAGGTCAGGTTCTTAATGAAATCTCAATTCTGACTCTTGATATCTTATCAGGATTAGAAGTCAGGATGCTACTAAAACTTGTTCACTCCTATGAGGTCAATCTCATAATGCTTCCTGATTCTCATGTCCAATGATTCATTGGGATCAAAACTCGAAGCAATCCTTTAATTAATCCCATTTGTAGAGTGTTTGTATGTAGTACCATCCTAATACCAATTTTTGAACACATTGCAGGATTGGATCATAGAACAAAATAGAAACCTTCTCTTCACTATAGGTATAGGGGCCGAATCAAGACCTAATCCTGATGTTCAATGTTATCAAGAGGGCATTATTTTATGGTCAAGTTCAAGGTTTTTCCCAATATCGACTATTGACATAGTAAAATATTATTCTTACAATGGTCAAGTTATTAGTTATGTCCCAAACCTGAAACTTGAAAATGCTAAGTTAACTCATAAAATGGAAATTTTTATTGAATGAATGGGGATTAATATGAATTCTTGTGCTAATCTACTCCCGACATTTCTTTTTTTTTTTATATAATTATCAATATTGTAGGTATTAAACAAATGTCTAATTCAGAGTAGGAAGTGCCCACTAACGGAACATCAAAAGGGGCAAGGCTAAAAGGCTAAAACTAGAACATGTCCTTATCACAACAAAGTACAAATTCCATGGGACACCAATACCATCTATGTTTGAATTTGAGATCATAGATATCACTAAAACACTTGTGGGAAATATTGATTTGGACTAGTTTCATGGGGATACATTTTCAGAACATGCTTCCCCAAGGGCATAGAGGATTGTTGCTCTTGGACTAGTACATGTAGACACTTTTCCTATTGATGTATAATGTTTAGATCTTATTTTAACTATTGCAGAAATATATAATCCAAATCAAAGGTAGTGCAATGATTCATAGGGTAATGTGATAATTGATTTAACCCCAACAATGATTAGACTAGTTTATGATTCTCCTCCTACCCTAACCCCAAGATTATATCTAAAGAGTGATGAAAATAAGAACTAGGTAGCATATGAGGAAGGGAATAAAATGGTCATTTCAAAAAGGCAGCTGAAAATAGAGAAGTAATTAGTAAAGTTACCACCTAAACCCAAGAGGCCTTTTTTTTTGTGTAGGAGCACGCTTGGTGCAATTTTAAGTTATATTGTGAAACTTTAAAAAAAAAAAAAAATTATTGATGGAAATAAGGTAATTTGAGACCATCCTAAGTGGTTTAGGACATTTTTTGGTCATTTGGTGAAATTTAAGTAAATATTGTAAAAATTGTAAAAGTTGCTCAAGAAAGTTGTCAAGCAACTTGTCAAAAAGTGTCATTAAGGTGTTTTATCAACAAATTAATAAAAAAGTAGTTTAAAATAGTTTATTTTCATTGGAAATGTATAAATACACCCTCCAAAACTCTAATTTTTGGTTGGAGACATTATTTTTTAAGTTTGATGAATGGAAACCTCAAATTTGTGTGCATTTTTTGATTCTTACATTATTTTTAGGCTAAAGTTGTGCATTGTACGGCTGGGTATGTACTCAAATGATGGAGTATAATATATGGATGGAAATATATTTTCTTCTACTTTACAATTTTCTTCTGTCTCATTTAATTTTAGAGTTTTTTGGGAGATATTACTATTTTGGTGAAACTGTCCTATTCTAACAATATTGTGCATTATTTGTAGTATGAAAATGTGATGGCATGGATTACTTTTGGATATTAAGAATTTTTTTTTCCCATGTTAATCTACTTTCATTTGATTCAAGTCTCATCAAACTTTATTAGGATTTGAATAAGTTATGACCATTTTTGTGAAGGCAGGTCTAAACCCTACCTAGGGTTTTTAGTTTGAGGAAAAATGCAATAACTTTATTTTCCACCATTGGATCTTCATAAAAATTGGAGGAAAATTCTATAATTATTTTTTCTTCAATCTCACTAGAGAGATACGCTTCATTATTTATTTTTTAAAGTTATTAATGATAGTTCATTGCCTTAAAATTTGGGCTTCCATGGCAATTTTGCCAATGTGATCTAGAATGCACTTAATCTTTGTTTGAGATGAATCCATTTATGAAAGTTCTCAAGTGAATCAAGTTTGTTGCATTTTTTTCATTGTTGATGATTTCTTAGTTGTGTTATTTCAATGTAAGCCAATAATTCCTAAAAGCAATAATTTTGTTTTTCATGCAACGGGACTTAACCAACTAATTTATCTCTGGAATGTCTTTAATGGCTTGTAACAATGGTATTTCAATATTAATCTTCTTCAACTCACGAAGAAGTTGAGAATCAACTCCATTCATGTAACTAGGTTGGGAGATTTTAGGAGTGAATTTTTTTCCTTTGACCTCTCAGGGTAAGGTGCTTGATTGACATTTTTTCCACCCTCAGACTTTTTTTTTATGTTTATTTCTCGTGATCTTTCCCACCTTAAACTCTTTTTGCTAGTGTAGATTGAATAGTCCAATTTCTCAATTGAATGTCATTAGCATCAATCACGTTCAAATTAGGGGGATTTGCATCATTACGGGTATTTCTCAAATTTGCAACTTGTTGGGCTGGCAATTGAGCTCGGTTTACTCGGTCATTAGTAGGATTAGGGGCATTGATTTTTTTAGGTGTTTGTACCCAGGGAAATTTTTTCCCCTAATTTTTCCATGGTTGAAATTGCATCTAATTTTGTTGCCATGATGGTTGATTTGACTACCACTACAGCTACTGATTAGCTTGCCATTGTGACTAGTTCGATTAAGGATCATCCATTCAAGTTGACCCCAATATGTAGGTGTTGGTTGTGGTTGATATGGATGGATCCATTGATTTTGGTTTTGCCAAGGGTTCTAATTCCAGTTAGATGTAGAACCATATTGCCTTTGATTAGCATTATACCCTGTGTTTTGAGGTCTCTAGCCAACATAATTAAGCTTTTCCTCTACCATAGGTGGTTTCTTCAAATTTCTCTTAATCCCAACCAAAATATTATAGGAACTTGTTAAGTGTTGTTTCTCACAAATCTCACATATATCAACTTGATTCAATGGAAACTCTCTTAAAAGGTGTTTCCCCCTACACTTGGAACAATAAATAGACAAAGGTTTAGTATTCTTCTTATCTCCTTCCATGTTGAGATCAAGAAGTAAATCATTTTTCATGTTTGATAATTCCTCCATTACTTTTGACACGTTAGTAGTATGAACCTTGTTTCTTCTAGAGTTTCTAGTTCCTACTCTAGTCCTAGAGTAGTTTCTTCATATTTCAACAATATTATCCAAGGAAAGCTTATTAATGTCTCCTTTCCCCATAAGATTCAAAGACTCTCTTGATTCATCATCAATTCCTCTCAGAAAAATTGTTTTACTAATTTCACCATCCAACCCATTAGTACGCCTTTGGTGCACAAATTGAAATCTATAAGCATAATCTTCTAAACTTTCATCCTTCATTTGTTTTATTCGAAACAATTCCTCCTTCCTATCCCTTGACAATAATCTTGGTACTTATCCAAGAAATTAGTTTCCATTTTCTTCCAAGTTGTAATTGTTCATGCACCTAAACCAATGAACCATCGTAAAGCTGACTCTTTCAAGGTAGACGGAAATAACTTCAACTTTTGGTTATCATTTTTATAATCATAGGTTTTGTATATAACTTTGAACTCAAAATGAATTGACTAGGATCCTCGAAAGTTCTTACCCTAAAGGTAGGGAAAACTGAGGGTGAAATATTCTTCATAGGAGGCTCACCAATCTATCTTTCAAGATTAATAGTATAAGAAAAGATCCTATTTTCTTATAGATGTACTAGTTGGTCACCCATTTCTTCTTCTTCAAATGGATCTTTTTTCTCTTCTTTATTTTTGATTTGATGGTCTCTTTTCTCTTCTTGATTTTTGATCTATTGTTGTTGTATATCTTATTCCTGATCAAAATCAATGTTTCTTCAAAAATCAATGTTCCATGGAAGAAACCTTCCTAAATGGTCTCTATTTTGTCTCATCCACAATTTAAATCTTATCTTCCTTATCAACACCAAGGCTTCACACTTAATATCCAGATCTTTTATTCCTAGGAAATGGTGCAAAAAATTATGGGCAAGGTCATTCATGCCACAACTTGCATCATTTAGTCAATTAATTATCGAAACCGAGTGTGTCTTAGAGCTATATCTGATAAGGATGTTTGTCACAGATTCTTGGGGGGTTTTGTACTATAAAAAGTGACTTCTAGTTTTGGTTTGGCTCCTTCAAGAGCTTTAAGGAGCTTTTAGGAGCTCTCAGGACCTGAACTTTAGTGACTAATTCCTAAGGATTAATTCTACGTTATTTCTTAATTTAAAGTTTTTTCAACTTACTTCTAACTTCACTTAACCTGATTGAGACCGATTCATGGAAAAGACTAACATTTACCTTAATTCTTAATCTAGAATTCAAAATCCAAATTTAATTCTAATTTACTTCAAGAGAAATCTATCTTAAGATTTGCTAGAAAATAAATGCTATTTTAAATAACAGAGATAAATTGCAAGGAAATAAGTATTAACATAGAGAACATAAACACTAATTTCCATGAATAGATTCCAAACAAGTTTCATCTTCATCTTTCCATAAGTTTCCATCATTGCTTCTATTAAACCTAGCAGATAATTATCAAACTTAATTTCTACAAACAACATCCAAGTCTTGATTAACTTAATAAAATTTATAACCAATATAATAAACCATTCTAACCATGATGAACTTAGCTTAAAAATGATTAAATGCAATTGCTGAAAAACATTCAATCATAATTAACATTGTATATTTAATATCCAATGAACATAAATAAAATAAACTTAGAGAAATACCACACAAGGTCAATTCCTTTAGTTGAGAGGGCCCTGCTCTTCCTCTAGTGAGACCTCAAACACAATGAGTCAATTTAACATCTTATTTTCATTCAAATTGATCAAAATAGGGACGTAGAACAAAGTAGTGCAGCAATTACAAATTCCAATTGAAAATCATGTAACTGCTTTCTAAAACCTAAAGATGAATATTCATAACTATATCCTTATTGAATTCAAAACATGGCATTAACTACCAAGATACAAGGCTTATAATCTAAAAACTAAAAGAGAACTAAAATAGAACTAAAAATAGACAAACAGAAAATGCCAGATCAACGTTGGGACAAGAAGTTCCTAAACCAACTAAAAGAAGTTGATTTGAAACTTCAGTGATTCATCATGTAGTTGGTACAATTAGTGGTGTGATTGTCTTCATGTGGTTAAATAGGGAGTTTAAATTTATCTTTGAACTAATTCATTAGTCATCAATCTTTAAATACCCTAAATAAGATCCTTAAGAATAGGATACCAATTATGACAGTAAAAGACTAAAACTGCATAATTAACTCATCACTATCACCACAAAAAGCAATGCATTTTAATATAAAGCATTATGTCTAATATATTTACCAAATTAGCCAACATAAAGTAAAACAAGTAAATATATCAGCATATAGTCTACCACTAGTCATGTTAATAATATAAACAAGTCTTTTAAACCATAAAATGATTATTTGAAAGTATTTTTGAGCCCTCATCAGTCTGTATGTCTCCAAATCTATCTAAGAGGTGACCAATACAATCTAGTCCATCTCCATCACCTCTAAGCAAGCATCAAAATTGGTATCAGGATCATAAATCATGCGGTCACTATGGATAGGCAACTACAATATATGCCACACATCCTCCAAGGTCATTGTTGCCTCTCCCATTAGAAGGTGGAAAGAAGTCTTGGTGTGCCATCTCTCACACAATGTTCTCATCATGGCCAAATGTGTCTTGATCACTGGTGGGTAGACAATGTACCATAATCTAATCTCTCCTAGGTGCTCCTAACACAACTCTAAAATATCACCCAATCTCTCTAGTACTATGGGCATGTACCCTCTTGACATCAATGGTGGGATGACCTCCTACAGCCATAAATCCCATGACATCAGGAAATCATCAAAAGTTGAAGTCATTTTGAATTTTCAGCTCAGAAATCACAAATTTTTCACTATTTACAAATGCATCGCTATATTCGAAAGTCAAAGAGAGATGCCAAATGAATTTTAAAATCTCAAATTGACAAATGCATCACCATACAAGATGGTGTCATGATTTAGACTTTGGCATGACCTAACCCTAACTTTCAAATTGTCAAGTGCATCGCTAGATAAGTTTATGTCACCATTTACAATTTGAAACCCTAATTTCAAATTGGAAAAAGCATTGGCACATACATATGCATCGCTATCTATCTTTTGAGCATTTCCAATTGAAGTTTGGGCATTGCTATATAGCGATGTACCAAAATTCTAAATTTTAACACCTAATAAATGCATTGAATTTTCAAATTTCAAATCAAGTTTCAAATCACCTACCGGTGGTCCTACACCTGGAAGCTGCTAGAACTCACGAACTTGATCGAAAATGTGTCAAGGAAGCTAACGCCATGCCATTTCATTGGAGATTCAAAGCTCAATTTTCAAGAATTTATAAAGTGTGAATGCAAAAATTAATTGAAAATGACCCCTTTTAATCTATTTAAGCTAGAAAATTAGGGGGTTTTGCCCTAATTTAACCTTTTTAATGGGGTTTATTATCATTTCATTACTTTTTCCAATCTAGACCAAATTTTGCATTGTTTTTTACGTTTTTGGCACTATTCTTGCATCTTGGAACCTTTTGTGGACCCTAGGGGAAACTTTTCAACCTTTATCAAAAAATCAACCCAAAATTCAAAAAAAATTGCTAATTTCTCGAGGGGGAAGTGAGTCAGTTTTATCCTTCTGTTGGGGCATCTAAAAAAATAGATTTTTTTTTACTTTTTGATTTGAGCAACATTTTTCATCTGAACAGTGTTGTTCTTTGAACTAAAGCAGTAGGTGCCTCACTTCAAAGAGGAGAAAAACGTAGACACTAAAAATTGTCCTAATCGATGTCATACACTTAAAATAGATTTATTAACATCATTTCCTCTTTATCTATCCTTTTTTTGCTGAATTGATTCAATTAGCCTAGCTAATTAATTAATTACATCGTTTTCATCTATTTGGCCTAATTAATTAAATTAGGTTAATTCATTTCTTCTCACACTAAAACTTCATCTCATTAAATTAAATACATCAAAATATTTAATTTAATCCCCTAAGTCATCTTATTTAATTAAATATCATTTCACCCCTCCCCTATTCATTAAATCATCTAATTTAATAAATATATTTTAATTCCTCTAATCCCCTAATAGCATAAATTAAACCTTGTTTAATTATAAATTAAACTAATTATTCCTCTAATCATAGGGAATATTCACATGGAATATTCTTTATCCTTTTTCATAATTAAAACTTTGTTTTAATTTGTAAAATCCTCTTTTTCCTCACCCTAATGGAATATTCTAAGGAATATTCCCTCTCCCCCAATCAACTCAGATTTGCTTCAAAAGAATGTTAACCCTCTTACCTTTCTAGCAAGTTACCTTTTACCTATGTGAGTTGGTAAACAGTGATTTTTTTTAGGTAATTGTGAGCCTTTGATTAATCTTCATCTTGTATTCTCATCTGTTGATGAGAATCCATGATCCATGTATCTCATCACTTTCATCCTGAACCCTTGATTGAGCTTTTTGATCTCAACCATTCATTCCTCATTTTCTCTCCTATAAATAGATCACTATTTGGACACAAATGGATCCATCTTTTATTGCAAACTTATGTTGTTGAATTTACATACATCAATACTCTCAATTTGCATACATTTAGTTTATTTTTAGTTTGTTTTAATTGCATAAATAGCTTAAATCCTTCATTAATGGCTTCCATGCATCCATCTTAATTTGTAAATAAATTAGGGTGTTCATCTTTTAGCATCATTTTAGCTTAAATTAGCTTAGATTAGCTTAGAAATTGCATAATTAGATCATTTATAGCATAGAATCATCGTAACTTAGCTTGCATCATGTTCATTTTGTGAATAATTTAGGTTTTTCATACACCAAACATCATGGTTTCATCAATTCTCTTCCATAGAATCGACTGAAACAATCTCACTATCACAGGATTGAGAAAGGGTCATCGGTCCATGTATCAACATGACACTAATTCCACAACAAGATTAATTTCAATAGATTAGAGTAGATTTTTTCTTTAAAGCTTTCATAAGATTAGCATCTTTGGTTTTTTGATAAAATGTTTACTTTCAATTTTTATTTACTAATCTTGTTGAGGTTTGAGTATTGGTTGCTTCATTATGCTTCGATTCTTTGTGGATCAAGCATAATTTGGCCCATAACTGATATCCTCACATAGATAGCTTTAAAAGGTTTGAATTTGCTACAACTGATTTACCCCCCTACTCTTAGTTGTCTTGTTCAACACAAAATTCACTAACATTATCAATCCTCAAACATTTTTTTTCTAGTCTACAATTCAACCATTGCTTTAAATTCTTTAAATCAATTAAAAACTTCAAATTTACTCTTTGCAAAATATACCCATGTCCTTCTACTACAATCATCAATAAATGAAACATAATATGTGGATTTACCAATTGAAGGAACATCTACATGACCAAATACATCAGAATGAATAAGATCTAATACACCATAAAATTTGTGGGAACTCAAATAAAGTTGAATGTTGTTTTATTTTCCATAAATGCAATTCTCACAAAAATCAATTGCAATATTACAATCAGAAAAACCTTCAACAAGGTTTTTTATTTTTCAAGGTCCTTAGACCCTTTTCTCCAATGTGGCCAAGTCTCTGGTGCCATAACATAGTTTTCTCTGGAGGTAACTTTGTCTTAGAATAAAGAGTATGCTTGGGTAACCAAATTCCATGACCATCTGTTGAAGGTGAAACCCTCACTTCTTCTATATAATTTCTTTTTATAGAAGTACTATTGCACTCAACAATGCATGCATCAAGTTTATACAATGTCCCATATCTAAAACCTCTAGTAATCACCATAGCACCTCTAACCATCTTGCATTCTAAAATACTACCTGCACACTAGCATCTATTAGTTTGCTCATAGATAAAAAAATTCATTCTAATCTAGGGATATGCAACACACTATTAATCATTTTTATTCTACCATCAAGAAACTATATTTTAACTTTATCATGGCCAATAATTTTAAAATGAGAATCATCACCCAAGTACACCTTACCTCCACCAAATTCTTCATATTCATAAAACCAATCTCTATTAAAGATCATATGAAAAGATGCACATGATTCAAGTAACCATGCATCATTACCTGCAGTTGCCAAAGTTGCAATGAATGTGCCACAATCTTCCTTCTTGGACTTGGAATCAAAATTGAATTTCTTCTTTTTCTTCTTTGTTTCTTCTTTACATTCCTTACAAACATGTCCAGGCTTACCGTAGTTCCAACAAATAACTTTGGAACTCCCAGGAGATTTAGATTTCCCCCTAGACTTGGATTTGTCACTCTTCTCATTCTTTTTACCTTTTTCTTTAGGTCTTCCATGAACATTTAGGGACTCATTGGCAATGATGGATACCTTCCTCCTCATATCTTCAGAAAGAAAAGAACCCACCACATCTTCAGTCTTCAATATAATAGAACTACTCCCAATAGCCATAACAAGAGAATCCCACGAATCAGGCAAAGAACAAAGAAAGATGTGATATTCTTTCTCCTCATCCATTTCGAAAGCAACTGATGTGATTTGAGCCACCAACATATTGAATGATTCTAGCTGATTTGTGATTCATCCACCCTCTTTCGTTCTCAAGGAATACAACTTCTTCCTCAAGAAAATCTTGTTCACTAAAGATTTGGCTTGATACATCTCACCAAGCTTCTTCCATGTTTTTTGTGCACATGTCTCTTCATGGACATTAATTAAAATAGACTCTACCAAGCACAAGGGTGTATTGTCCATAACATCATATTGAGTAGCCTGAGTAGGATCTGTAGGCCTTGAAACATTCTCATCAACAGTATCTGACAAATCTTGATCTATCAATAGATCCTCCATCTTTAGCTTCCACATCTCAAAATTATTTCCAAAAAATTTCTCCACCTTTATTCTCCTTGATGAACATTCCATCTAAAAGTTATTACAGCAAGATCATAAGGTGTATTCTACACAAGCTCCCACTCAAATCTGGATTAGTTCAATAAACCCAACAACCCACAACTAAAAACAAAGATGATTAATCTTTGATACCACTTGTAAGGAAGCTAAGGTAGCATAACAACTTCCTACACTAACCTTGAGAGGATAATAATGCAAAACTATTACAAATATTTCATATTTACAAAATTTGAAACAAAAATAAACAAAAATATCATGCATACCACAACATAATGATTTATGTGGGGAGATCCCTTTCAGGAGAAAAACTCCACACTCCAAAAGATTCCTAATATATTATTCAGAAGTCAAAAGATTACAATAAACTTGAAAAGCAATCTTCTCACAGGAGTATCACCACCAGATATCAAGAGACAACCTGACTACTATTAGACTCTCATAATATAACACCATCTACATACATCCCACCCACTTATAACAAGATTTTTTGAACCTTCTAGAATTAGGGTTTTACAAGGTTTTTTTTTTCATTTGATGCGTTAATGAAAAAACCTTGAAGTGTCAGTGGGAAAAATGTTGGATTATCATATTTAGTTCTATAATTAATGTTGGAATATTATCACTGATATTATATATAATTAATTTTTTATTTTCCTAAATTTTTTACTGAGTTTCATCATGTGTGTGATGCAATCAATCTATAGAGGCACTTAAATGAACCAATGCATGAAAGTGATAATGTTAAGTTAGTGACTATAAAATGCAGGTGTGTGTGATCTAAAGAGTGCAATATGCATATATCCTAAGTGTTATTGAGAGAAAATATGTCGATATGGATCAAAACTATGAAGCAAATTTCTTGAGTTCAAGTATTAAATTGAATCTACACTAGGTACATGTTCCTATATAAACTACATGCTTTGTTAAATTATGATTAATAGTGCATAGATTTAAATAAGGGTACTAAGACTCTTGTATGCCTCAAATGAGCAGCCTTTAATTGATATGGTAGTGTATGAGGCTTAATATGTGCTTAGAAATAGGTATGTTGCATAAATATATAAATTAGCTATTATTTTGGTTTCATTTCCAAGAACCTAATAATATGCTATCAACATTATTTAGGTATTCCATGATAGGTTATATATAAGGTCATCTATCTAGGTTTTATATGAATAATACGAAAAATAATTGTGTGCAAGGAGGAATCTACAAACACAAAACTTAAGTAGTGATTTGTGACAACTTTACAATCCCATGTATAGATTTTTTTGTAGAATTAGTTAAATCACCTTTTTGATTTATTATCTACATGAGTCAAATAATGAAAGACAATAAAACAAAATATCTTGAGAAATTTTAGTGGTTCATTATAGTTTGGATATGTATTATGGACACAGTAGTGAAGGATGATATTGACATTTTCTAATGACATTTAAAAAAACACTTTTTTAGTTTTACCTGGCTTCATTTAAGGTTTTGTGTCTTTCTTTGGATATCTATTCTTGTTAATAACTAAAATTATTTGTATTACTAGTATGATAGCAATCCTCATTCTCTTTCCCACTTTAAATATAATCTAGTGTAGGAAGTGGCTCTTAGAAAATGATAGTAGTGTGTGAGTTTATGTTGGATGGTAGGTTGAATATATATTATAATAAGTTATTTTACTACTATTCCTTTCTCTTTCACACCAATTTTTAACATAAAAATTAAATATATGATAAATTTCACTCCTGAACAAAGCTTAAACCATCAAAAACATATTTGTGTGCATTATAGGGAGTCAGATTTTAGATTTCATCTATGAGAGGCATATGTGATAAAGAATTGAATTGAAAAAGAAGAACTCATTCTACTCATGGGAGCTCCTAGAAAATTATAATGCTTTAACTCTCTAGGAAATACCACTTAGATGTAATAATTCCTATGTGGACCATTCATTCTCATGAAAATAAGATTTTTGTGAACTTATAGCAATAAAAGATAGATCAATCTACATAATAGATCCCTATAAAACATCATATATTTATTTTTTATCATTAAGAATTCAAGAGATTAAGTCTTAAATTTATCCCATAATAGTTTTATTTTAAATTTACTTTATGGAGATCTACCATGGCTACTTAATTGTGAATTTGATATATCAAAGGTGATCCTTTAAAAAGGTCTGATCCTAACTTCCAAAAAAATTATATTATTCACTATCATTCATATTATGTGTTTGGTGATTTTATTAACACAATATCTAAAATTGCATAGATATTTGTTTAGAAATATTGTACATGCGCTCTGAGATCTATGGAGGACACCTGAACACTAGTCTCTCCAAGAAAAGTAAACCATATCATTCTAGAGTAATCATCAATCAAAAACATAAAATACCCATCACCTTGTAGACTTCTCACCCTCATAGGACCAAAAAGATCTGTATTAGTCAATTCCAGTACTATGGTAGTAGATTGTTCCTTTGACCTAATGTTGTTTCAAGCTTGATTTCAAAACTAACATTCCTTTCAAACTACATTAACATGATTAGTAATTCTTTGTAATTCTCTCACAACTTGTACTACACTAAGTCTCACCATGTTGTCAAAATTCATATGACACATCCTTCGGTGCCATAGCCAACTTCCATTAATCTGAGACATAAATCAATTACCATGAGCACCTTTAAGTTGATAGATGTTTCCTTCAATCCTCTTGTCAACAATACTTGTAGTTTTAGACCCTTTTCTAATTTAACATTTTTCATCCTTGAACACAAGATTATATCCCTTAATACACATCTATTTGACACTTGAGAGATTATGTCTTAAATCATTAACATAGTAGACATTATTAGTATTATGTTTACCATCAAAATTGATTGAACCTATCCCACAAATCCCAACAATGGAAAATCATCTCCAAACTTAACTAAGCCTCCATCATATTTTTCAAGATTAACAAAATTACTCTTGTCACTAATCATGTGATTTGAGCAACCACTATCAACGAACCAATAGTTCTTTTCCTATTTAGCATGAAAAGTATAGACCAAAATACCTTCAAATTTCTCCAGAGCACTTTCCTTCACACATGTTTCTGGAGTAGATTCATAGTTTAACACCAAGAACAAGCATTCATTAGAATAAAGATCTCCATAATCAAACTCATCATCAGAAATGACAGCATCTTCATTGACATAATATGCTCTTTTGATCATCTTTTCTTTATTTTATTTACCTTCTCTATGTTTATTTCTTGTAGCTCCTTTTGGACATCTTGAAGAATAATGACCTATTCCTCCCAAGCTAAAAAATGTGAATGGTGATTTAACTTGATACTTACTAGAGCCCATTTTCATTCTTCTTACAAAATTTTCTTCCACTTCATCAAGATTTTGTTCATTTGGATCTTCCACTTTTGTAGCCTTGAAAGCAATTTATGTCTTTGCTCCATTTTCCAACCCAAGCTTTCTCAATTCAAATGAAGTTAGAGTACCAATAAAATAATCTTTAGTATAAGTATTATAATCTACCATTTCCTCTATAGTAGATACCTTTTCACTATATATATTAGGGAGAGTTTTGAGTACCTTCTTCACTATCTTAGATTCATCTATTTGTGTACAAAGTCCTCTCATTCCACCTACCAACTCATCTACTCTCTCCATGTAGGATTTGATCTTCTCATCTTCACCCATTCGTAGGATCTGAAATTGTGCCTCCAAGTTCTACAACTATGCTTGTTTAACCTTTTCATCTCCTTCATACATCTTTTCCAACTTATCCTAGACCTCTTTATCAATCTTCAAATTCATAACTTTAACTAATTTAGAATGTGAAATACTATTTATGATAATAAACCTTACCTTTTTGTTGATTTCATGTGCTTTGATATCATCAGTAGTACTTGTACCATTTGTTGGAGCAACATAATGGTTCTGAATAGAATTTTTGATCTCATATCTATAGTATGCCAAATATCCTTCCATCTTTGTTTTGCAAAATGCATTGTCAGTGCCATCAAACCTAGGAAACTCAATAGTGATCTCATTCATCATGTACCTTCCTTAAGTAGTTAAGGGTATGTGCAGGATCATGATGGGCCAAAAAGTGGCAATATGATGGGTATGTGGCTGACGACTTTTTTTATACCAAAAATTGATGAAATGAAAAGGGTTTTTAAAGGAGATTCTCAGCTTTCCACCAATATAAATTATGCTTTACTTTGAATTTAATAAGTAATTATTATTCATTTTCTATCAAATTATGACTAAAGTCCCAATTAATAGGATGATTAAAAACATTTATAGCTTTCAAACAGGTCACATTTTTGAATCCAAAACATGCATCACATTCTATGCTTTGCATACTATAGGATTAAAAAGAAAAAATTGAATTTCTGAAGTTTTGACCAATTTAAGGTGGTCGGACATACGAGTTTTTATATATTTTAAAAGTTGTAATAAAATTTCATAATTAATTATTTACTTGGAAAAAATTACAAAAAATATGCATCACATCAGGACATGATTCCACTACTTATATCTAAAATATTATAAAAATATTATCATTTTATTGTGATTAGGGTGGTCAGGACAAACACCTACTTCTTATTTTTCCAAAATTTAAGTACTCATCGAAATTTCAAATTTTCACCAAAAAGATTTAAAAAAAAAAACTAGTAGTTTAGAAACTATATTCAATTTTCTACAGATTGTATTCTTACATATTTTGAAATAATATAGATAACTTATTCAAATTTTATGTCAAGTTTCCTAACTTTGATTTTTAAATTTTTGCCACTAGGACCTATGATGATCCCACACCTATATAGATAAATTATTCAAATTCTTATGTCAAGTTGCCTAACTCTAATTTTTCTAGTGTTAATACTATGTAGTGAGAGGTAGAGGTAATGCATCAAGAGGAAGAGGATCCATGCCTAATTCAAAGCCCACCAATTATAATCAAGAATATTTCATGAAAGGACAAGAGCAATATGATTTCAGAGGTCGATGGAGAGGCACAAGAAGCAGATTTGGAGGAGGTAGGAGTTTTAACAATATGTTTTCAAGTAGATGTTATACTTGTAATGAATTTTTCCATCCATCCTTCAAATATCTTGAGAAGATTGGTGCTTCATCAAGTGGAAGTAAAGGTGAAAAAAGGGTTAAACTTGTGCAAGAGGATGATGTGGAGAGCATTGGTTCATCAAGCCATCCAACAAATCCTGTGTTTGGAGAAGCCTTGATGTTGCATAAACAACTTTTGAAGACTTCCAAAGATGTGGAGCCATTTCATAGGAAGAGGCTTTTCAAAACCACTTGCAAAAGTAAGGGAAAGTTATGTAAAGTTGTGGTTGACTCTAGTTCAACTGAAAACATGGTTTCTTGTGAAATGGTGAACAAATTAAATTTGAAAAGGATCCCTCATGATTTTCCCTACAAGGTATCTTGGTTAAGTAATGGTCAATATTTTCTAGTAAATGAACAAGCTATGGTAGATTTCCAGATTGGTGAGTATAAAGAAAATGTTATTTGAGACATTCTACCAATGGACTGTTGCCACATACTCCTTGGAATACCATGGCAGTATGATAGGTGTGCTTTGTATGATGGAAGAGAAAATAGGTATACTATAATGAAAGATGGTAAATGGTTTATTTTAACTCCTTGTGTAGAGGATTAGAAAGGAAAGGATAAAGTGATCATATGTGGGAGAAACAAGCCTATAAATGCTGAGAAGGAAATCAAAAATTATGATTTTGGGAAACATTTTAGGTCTGATAATGCAGGGGAAGTGGTTATAAGGACTGATCTATTAGCAAAGAAGGTAATGAAAACAAGTTTGTGTGAAATTATTATGGTAGGAACCATAGAGTTTCCTATTCTTGTAGATATGATAGTGAAGCAAACAAGGTTTGCAAATACAATGATAAATAACCCTGATAAAATAGTGAAGAAGCATGGTGGCAATGTGTTGGGACTGGTGATAGAGGTACAAGGCCAGTGTGAGCAGAGCAAACCGAAAAAAATAGTTGATACAAATTTGAAGGTAGTGTATGGTAATGGTTTTTATAACCCTTGTTTGTGTGCAAGTACAAATGATAGGAGACAGGTGAATTCTTAACCAAGAATAAAGGAAGAGCAGACCCTAGGTCTGATTATGCAAACACAATTATGTGCAAGTGTAAGCACAACTACATGTGCAAGACAGTTTGGAGTACAAGTACTAAAACATTGGAAAGATATTATTGATCCTCAAATCATATATGGTGGATGGTGTGGTTGGTATCAACCTCCACTCATGAGTCACAAGTTTCTTTTAGGGGGGTTGTATGGTGCAAGGGCACCTACAACCATGTTTCAAAATTTGACATGTTGATATGTAATAAGGTGAAGTTTTGGGTGTCTAGGGAGTATTCAAAGCTTTTTTTATCTAAATAAGGTCTCAAAAGACCACTTAAAATGTAATAAAACACTTTGAAAGGTCCCTTAGAGGAAATTGGTTATAAGTTACAAAGTTGATATTATAAGTTGTCAACTTACCATTTTGTTTTGTAGTAGGCTCTTAGTGTTTTAAAAAGTTGTTTAAAGGTAGTTGGGGAAGTTGGTCATTGGAGTCTTGTTGTTAAATGTATTGAAATCCTTGAGAGGCTTGATATTTTTTTGTTGTCTTTGGAGAGAATAGAAGAAAAGCTTTGAAATTACTCTATTTTTAGATTTTTCTCTAGATTTGTGAATTCTCAGCCTATGTGCAGGTCGTACCATCTTTCCTTGCATTTTTTTCTTATAAAAAATAGTAGATATATGCCCTAACTTTTATTTTGTGCCTTGGAAAGGTTTTTTTGGTCATTTAGGGCCTTAATTCATCAAAGATCTCCTATCGGGTTCCTAATTAGCCTTAAGGGTTTTGTGTTGTTCTAATGACTTACCCATCATCCCACATACTCTATTTAATTGTAACTTAGTGGGATGATGTATTAGGATGTAGGGAGTGATGTAGTAGAAGTAGAAGGTATGGGAAAGAGAGGCCTTGGTTGGAAGGATTAAAATAGGGCAGGGAATGTGTGGTTTTCCTTGAAAAGATGATGGTTCAGACCTAATAAATGATGAAAGAACATTGTCAGAGGCCTAATGAGTGTTCTATAAGCATGAGTGGACCTATTGGAAGGTTTTTGGGTAGTTGGTTTGATTAGGGAAGGCTTGGAAGTTGGAGAATCAATAAGGGTGCTCCAAAACCCTAGTTAATTAGGCTACAAGGAGGGTTTTTGCATTGAAGGATTGTCTTAGTGTTTGGGGTCATGAGACCTATAAAATCCTTGGTTTGGGAACCTAATCCAAGACTATTTTTGAGGTTAGAGGGTCTGAGGTGGATATTTAGAGGTAGACCCTTTGGAAAAATGGCCTAATTTGAGGCCTAAAACAATGAAAAACCTAAATTTGATGGGTCTAGTCTGAAGAATTTGTATTTATTTTTCTAGTATGTTATGCATCTCTGAAATGGGTAGCTAAATCAATGAATGGTTCCTAAGGTTTTTTGCAAAGATCTGAACAAAAGGCTGAAAAATAGGTTTTCCACTACTACAAGGTAAGCTAGTGTTAAAAGGTGAGTTTTGGAGTTTTAACTAAATCTGTCTTGGAGATTGTATTCAATTGATTCAATTTTCATTATATGCATGTTGAGGAACTATTTAAGGGTCTTGGTGAACATTTGTTGTTGTTTTGCAAGATTGAAGGTTTGAAACCCTTGAGGGTGAGTTGATGTCGATTAGGATGAAAGCATTGTAAAGAAGAGTTCTTTGTTTTAGAATTGATATTTCCTTTGTGTGAGTGATCTCCACCTTGGCTCTGCATTAGATTGTATAGGTATGCAATGTACTCTGAAATAGTCTCAGGTTCTAGAACCAAGCCTAGACATTCATGGATTCTCTCTAAACAAGCATTCACTTTCTTAATTCTAGAGACACCTTTCTCCAATGATGAACCTTCAAAAGAATAATTTTTTTTTTTAAATACTCCATGGGATTTGCAATCCTATAATGGCAAGGATTATCTAAATCCATCCTACAAGGAGGTTCCAAAAAAAAGAGAGCTCCCCACAATAAAAACATAGACCCCAAAACCCCAACGCAACCTATGAAGGAAAAAAAACAAAGAGAAAACAAGAGTTTGAAGAAACCCCAACCCAAAAAAACCCACACAACTCAAAAAATGAATGTATCCACCCAAGCAATATCACTCCAAATAGACCCCAATACTCTCCCCACATTGAAGAAGCAATAACACAAACAAGAAACTACAGATTAGATGCAGCTAGGGTAGAGCCTTAACCCGCACAACCACCCGCATACACAACCATCCTTTCACTAAAATATAACTCATGTTATGCGCATGTATCTTTTTTATTCTTCTAGTCATGATTGGATGATTTTTCCATCCTAGATGAAAATACACTTCTTATGCTATTATTTCTTGAGTTCTTTGGTTTACCCTTACCTTGTTGGAATTTTTTAACAATTATTATTGCTTCCTCTAGCTAATTTACATGTGTTGAGCATGATAGGTTTTACTCAATATTTTCCATATAAATGTGATTTTGTGTGTTGATATTTATGTTTCCAAAAAAAAAAAAATCAAACACACATCCAAATTAGAAATATTTTCCATACCAAACACATTGTACCTTAACTTTCCCAATACTTGATGTTGGTGCTATTTTGTTAATAATATAATTAGGGACTACCCATTGGTTATTCCTAGGATGAAACCAAATTTAATCTTGCTAAGGCTTATCCTTCAAAAAATGAATAAAAAATAAGAATATTAGTTATGGTGGTTCCTAGGAAAAAATATAGACAAATCCTAATCACCTAGCTAGTAAGGTGCAATCAAGAGAGGTTTCAAACCCATTTAAGAAGGGGGGATAATTTATTCCATATAGTTGGGATCCTACCACTAGGACAAGATTATCTCAAATGCCATGATTGGAATCTATTTTATCTTTTTGTTTAGAATCTAATATTCATTCTCCCCCTTCCACTAGGTATCTTTGATGTTCACACAAAACACCTAGCCAATTGTAGGAGGGGGATTATATTATAAAAAAAAAATGTTAATTACTTACATCTACTTGAGCATTTCTTCATCAAAAAATATTATAAAATTACTATTCTTCCCTTCAAGAGTCAAATAGTGATGGTATAGCTCTTAAATTTCATTAATGAATTTCATCTCTTAGAATTTTCAATGTCTCATTAGCCTTTGAAGAAAACATATAGTAGTGGATGCTCATCAAATAATTTAACTATAGATGTTATTTATTTATAAGAGGTCGAGATTTCTAGTTTTTTTCTTTTTTCTACTTAACATATTTTTTTTCTAGCTAGCTCTATTTTTATAAAAATCACGATGCTAGTCATGGAGGGGTTGTCACATTTCACTCTCCTATTTGGATTCAACATGTTGTCAACCATGGTTTAGACCCCACTAACTATATGATCTAGATCTTATTAAATATTTAGAGTCATGATCCTTTTGGTATTATAGATATTTATGCTTTTAATGATGTTATTCAATGATCCCTATTATAGTAAAGTGTTCTTGATTTATTGCTCATTATCACTTGTGTCATGTTTGTAGAATTCAATATGGTTGAGATGACATATGATAAATATGGGACTATACCTTTATATTGAATGGCTAGCAAAAGGGAGTGTGGAACTAGATGCATAAAAAAACTGGTCCTTTTGATCTCGATATGGGAAACTATGATAATAATTCTCATTAACGTACATGGAATAATTAATTGGTTGTACATAATATCTAGTCATTAAATAGTTGTATAATTTATTATTTTTACACAATCTTTTCTTCTTGTGATAGTTATTTTTCATTTCTATTGGATCCTTCATTAGGTGTTTCATGGTTAGACCACAATCACATCGAGTTCAAAATTCAATGGGAAGTGGTTACACCTCAAAGTGGTAGATATTAATTACTTTCTAATACTTTATTGCTAACTCAACAATCCTAGTTATCCACATGAAATAACTATGGAATTTAGAAGCTATGTGTACTCAAGAAATTGGCTAGATTACTTGGTAGAATAGAGTCATCACATGCACTTATTTTTTTCTCCACATATATGGGTGTCAACTAGCCATATTTCGACACCATCCATATGAGGTCACAACTTGGAGCTTAACCAAGCTACTAAAACTCTTTAATTTTATATCTTCTATCTTATTTTGTAGGTCCACGGGTTGAGATTCACCATGATAAGAAACATAATAACAACTATTCAGATGGAGAAACTCAAATAAAAGTCAAAATTAATTGGAATTATATTTTGAGATAGAGACTTCAAGTAATTATTTGAAGTTCTCATATCTCATCACACTTCACGTGCCAAAAAATAGATCAAAGATGGTGTTGGTTCCCAAAATCTACATACACTGAACCCTAAAGGTGTGAGATGCCTTATTCTTAGATTCAAAGAGAGATTTATCCAATATATGGGAGAGTGATTTCACATTTCCTCCCATACACATCAGGCTCTACAAAACCTAGGTGGATTCACATAAATGATACTAAATGTAGATATCAAACAAAGTTTTATTCTAGCACCTAGCAGATAAACTTCACACAAATGAAAAGGGTTCATGTATTTGCAAAATGAAAGGCAGTATCCTTGTTTATGAAATCCAGGTATGAAGTTGAAACATGAAATAACTCTAAACTTAATTAAATTATGGAAATGATTTTTTAATTTGAAGATTGTTTATGAGAGTGAAATGAAAACATTCAAAATAAATTGGTGTTTATCAGGGGTTGCAAAGTCAAAATACATATACACATCCTTCATCACATTCTAAACATATCTTGATGATCATTCAACCATTAACATATTATGTGAATGAGACCAATTTATGACTAACATTGCAAATTCTACTTAATAATCCAACTCACAACAAAATATTCTCATTATTTTCATTGAAATAATTTACATTGGTCATTGAGAAAATGGTAACCCTAGAAATAATCTTGATGTAGAAAATATGCATGGAAATCTCTACAACCATTAATTGTATTAATAGAATAAATACTTCATTACATACTGGAGACAAGATACATTGAGAGTGTGCAAGAGCATGTATTCATATATGCTACAATCAAGATATATAATGGAACTATAAGAGCATTTCTATAGCATGAGTCTCTATTTTCCTACACAAAAGTAATAGCCTACCGCTTATAGCTTCTTCAAAATCCTAGAACCCTTAAAAATGAGACAAAAAATACAATATAAAGAAGAGAAGAAAACTAATATTGAATCTATGTCTGACACTTATCACTAAGTTCAAATCTTTATATCTACAAAAAATTTGCATTTAGAGAATGCCTCTTTACTCTCCATTTCCCTTCCTTAGTTGCAACCCAAGTTTGTGCATCCTTTCCAACTTGAAAATCTTGTGTAACCTTTTACCTGATCTTAAGAACCCATTTATTGGTTCTATTTTCACTTTCAAGTGAAAAATATTACCTCTAGGTAAAAACCCACATACCTAGTTGCCTCTTTTTGCTCTATAGGTAAAATTTTTTAGTCATATGCTAATAACTTGATTAATGATACTTAAAACATGTTTTGAATCATGCATTTTAACCATCTAGAGCCTTCATTTCATTCTTCACTTGGTATGCCATTTTTTCAAATAGTTGTTGTGTAATCCACCTTCATGTGCATTTTGTCTGCTATGGTTTTGTTCCAACATGCTCTATCTTAGATCTTCTATTATAAAAAAATACCATAGATATTCCCATATTATACATGATTATTTGAAAGTGTATGACTCTCTTTTTTAGCACTTCATTGATTCTAGATGCATTAAAACATGTACATGCGTCTGAGAAATTGTTGTAGGCTATTTTCCTCATGCTCGAGCTTTCAAAAATCATTTCAACAATGAAAATATTTTCACCCAATCATTATAACAGCCTTAGGAAACAAATGGGAGGTAATAATTATACATTGCAACTCAAAAATAGCTCCAAAATGGGCCACAAGAAGCTACAAGTCATGATTTGCATCTAGGACATTTTAGAGCTTGTAGGCACCCAGAAAATGCATAATTTTTTTTTAAAATAACTTCCTAGGAATGGGAAATGGTTCAAACATCCTTTTCCAACTTAAAAAACCATTTTCAAGCTTTATATACCCATAAGAATCCTTTCAATACATCTACATGCCCATTACACTACTTCCCCACTGCAAAACTTTCATTGCAACAATAATTCCTTCTACAGGATAGCGGGAATACCATATGAGAATAGAGGAATACATATTCTATTATTTTAATAAAATATTTTCCAGCATAAAAATCCTTCATTTCATTCACCCCACCCTAAGGCTTCATTCAGTAGCATATTGTAGGGGGGAGAAGATGTGCCCCATCGAACCCCAAAGGACAATTACATAATAATTACACAATTTTTTTTTTAAATTAACATAACATACATGTAATACACATTAAGACATAACATGAATTTCATTTAAGATTCACTAACACATACATCCCTTGGGAGAGAGTCATTACGAGACTGAGATCCACACAACAACAATAAAGAATAAAATCCAAAGATATAATCCATAACAAAATAAACATTAACAAATAGAACACATACATGATAAAGCAATGATAAGAACCCATCTGAGTAAATTCAACATATACATAATTAACTCAACACAATAATGCCATGGCCAATAACCACATTGGGTTTAACATTACATTACAGTACAATGTTTAAGGTACAATGATACAAAAGTGTTTCCAAACCATGAACGGAAACTATACAACAAGAATCATGATACAAATAAATAGAATGAAAGCTGGCTCCCAAACAACTCTGGAGTCGCTGCAACCGCACCAATCCGCACCTCTCGATCCTCGACTGGGGACCCAATGGGGTGCTTAGCACGTTCCACCCGACCATGTGAGTCCGAAGACCCACCCCCCGTGCTAGGAGCTGACAAGAAGAGTCCTCAACCAAGAACATCCCAACACGGAATCACAAGACTCACAACATACAAAAGTATCATAAAACTCAAGAATTGCAACAACATCCAAGAGTCAACATAATAAATTAAAATCACAACCCCCATCACGTAAATCAAAGCAATGATCAATAAATAAGTAATCAAAGGATGATCATGAAACAATTCCAACCAAACTGAATTAATAAACATAATACAATCCCAAATTGCAATTAAACAATATAATAACATCATAACACAGTACCATAAAAATACAAGATCGTAAATCAGATATAAATGAGATCATACAAAACCACAAAGTACACCAAAGATTTATCAAGGCAAAAATCATTAATCAAGATAAATCCAAATATCAACAATCTATACCAACTCCCACAACCTACTTCCAGAGGAACATAATAAAGTAAAACACATGGGCAACTAGGGGAGAGTGTCATCGCATAGCCTACATGGGTTCTCCTGGCCCTTCCTCCACACTAAGGCGTCGGCCCCCATCTATGGATCTCCTGGCCCTTCCTCCTACCTGAGGCGCCGGCACCATAGGGTAGCTCATGCGGAGCCGTAGACCTCTCGTGAGGACAAGGTCACGACCTTGCCAACCACGGCCTTCTCAGCCTTCCATTAGTCTGCAGAAGCACTAATGAAGACGAGGCATCCATTTTTTTTAAATCTTATAATGATATTACTACCCAACCCTCCTAAGTTAATTATTAGGTTTTCACTTGATTACCAACTCACTCGTGGGTTCTCCTGTGCTCTTCCCCTTACGCGGGGCGCCGGCCCCCACGAGGAGCCACTCTCCCTAGAGACCCCACAACATCAAAACCAAGAAACCAAGGGTTGTACAACATAACAAGAATATTAGATCACAACTGAGAAACATGCGAGGCATTACCCATCTCGCAATAAATACATAAACAAAGTCTCAACAATTCTCGTACAACCCTTTTAAAATCATGAAACCAAAACACTTGCCACATCAAGGGCACAATAAGAGAGAACATCAACTGACAAACATCTCAAGCCTCTGGAAGACTCTCAAAAAGTTTACAATAGGGTTTCCCCATCA
The DNA here is from genome assembly GCA_007258455.2 of Sequoia sempervirens. NCBI lineage: Eukaryota > Viridiplantae > Streptophyta > Pinopsida > Cupressales > Cupressaceae > Sequoia > Sequoia sempervirens. The sequence continues at coordinate 39,611 of VDFB02116192.1, forward strand.
AGAACTGACAACAATAATTGCAAAGCCACAAGAATTATTTCAATTCAAAAATAATGAGGGAATATATCAAAATAAGATCAACATCAATCATGACAATGATAACATTAACCGATTTACCACTTAGGGTAAAGAACCAAAGAAAACATATGGGTTCCCAACGAATAGCAACATAAATTAAATGAGAGAAATCAACTCACGAGAAGTCACATCGAAAGGATCTATCAAAAACAATCCATACAACCACACATTCAAATACAAGGTAACCATACATCCAATAAGAAGTAACTTGAAACAATCCTAAAAGGACATTATTTTAAAGATCGATCATTTCAAACCTTTACAATATCGTGAAGTGAAGATATAATCTGATGTTTTTAAGCCATAAGACACTAATCACAAATCAACAATGGTGTCACCTCAAATAGGGAAATTCAAAAGAGAAAATCAACCTTTAATACAACAAAATCACTTAACAAAACCTAAAGCCACCAACTAGGTATTCCACGGGAGACCTCAATTTTCCCCTCACAAGAATCCCTTAGATTGGTACAAAATTACATTCAGCAATATGACAATGACAACAATTATCTAATCATATTCTCAATCAAAAGATACCAACCTACTCAACAACCAAAACAATTACAATTTAAAGATTCTAAATAACCGTCCATATAAGAACCTCATTTAATAGAAACTCAAATTGTCATAAAGATATCCACTAACTAACAATCCAAAAGAAATAATTAAGAATGAAAACTCAATTCAAAGAACAATTTGTTTAATTGACTTAAGTTTAGAAAACTACCATAATTAGGTCAAAAATACTTAACCATGGTAAAAGATATACAACTGTATTATTTAAGAGTTCAGTACAAATGCGATACAACATTTAGAATTATAAGGAATTCAACAACCTATACATTTCTACTCTATTTTATCTATTAAATAAATTCTTCTTTGACTACATAAAATTAAAAATCAATTTTCTTTTATTTCTACTAATTCTAAAATCCATTAACTACATCCTTAATTAAATACTAGTACGCACTAAATATTTCTCATAATTTCAGAAACAAGCATTCATATATATAACACCAACTTGAGTTCCCAATCATTTAATTTAAAACTTCAAAGTATTATTATTCCCTTAATTCTACAATTCCATTATAAGGGAGTATTATGAATTCAATATTCTAGAAAATGCATGTTTTTATTAATTCATATTTGTTTTCCGTTATTCTAAGAGAAACTAAATGAAAGCAACAAGTGCAACTAAATTGACATCTCAAATTATAATAATATGTGTTTATACATTCTAAAATATAACTAATGCAGTTAATTAATTAAAAGTCCCATCCTACAAGAGCCATAACTCAACTATACAAATACTTCACTAAATACCTTGCTTCGATATTGTATCACTATAATGAGGGTATAATTACATACCTATTCAAATACCGCCAAGGAGACTAACTTATGATAATGCAACAACTATGGAGAGTCTCTGATTTATCAAAGGAGAGTAAACTCTAATTTATTTATTGATAAGTTCTTCTAATTTTGGATCCACATTCCTATTCTAATTTGAACAAAAACTAAGACAAATTGACAATAAAATCAGAGAGCTTAATTAAACCTTTAAACTTCCTATTATGTTCAGGTATGCAGCTGAGACAGGCTAATAATGAAATCAGAGAGCTTATTTAATTTTCTACAACTATGAAATCTAAAATTTGTAGCTATGACGAGTTGCCAATGATTTCAGGGAGATTATTTAATTCTGAACACGATCCAAAGTCTAAACACTGCAGCTGTGATAGGTTGCCAACGGTATCAGGAAGATTGTATAAATTTATATTACCAGACTATGCGAAAGAGCTCAACTAAACACTGTATCCAATAACATCAATTTCACTCAGCTTCGACTGAACGGAGGTAATTGGCAAAGGCTTGAAACATTGCGCAGACCAAGAGAATTGAATAATCTGCTCATTGGTCCCCAATTTCTTCACTTGAACAATCTGCTCACTGACGGCATCAGAGAAGACACACGAGCCAAGCTTCCACCAAGTTTGAGATGGTTACGGTTGCAAAAAACGTGAGGAACCATTTTCCCTCAGTCTTATGGCTAACATTTGGGATTTTGAGAAGTAAAAATCAGAGAATTTATTTAAATCTATACCCCCTACCATGTGCCAGAGAGTCGCTGGAACAGGTTGAACAATGAACCCAGAGAGACTATTTAATTTACTGCACCTTTGCAAGCCTAAAGCACATCAACCATGCAGTACAAATGATTAAATCCAACAAATGATTCACAATAATGAAAGAGTTTGAAAAGGCATAGAGAGCTACACTGGTGACTCAGGAGCAACTTCAACTTATTACCTACAGGGAATGCACTCACAACAATAAAAATACACGCCTCTGTATTATAAATATATTTATGTATATAAAGGCATATTATCAATTACAATGACGGTGATAGAGATATAGTGAGTGGGAAGAAATAAAGGTGTGTATAACATAGAGTCTAACAGACAGTTACAAGCACACTTGCAGCTCCCGAAACCTCTTAACATAGGTGCATGTTAGAAGAGTCTCATCTCAAGTTTTGACAATAAGTTTGGTGGCCTTCGTTGCCCATGCAATTCGAACCAAATGGCATATCGATTTCCGAAATACGACTTGGAAAAATTAATGATACCCACCTTAAATTGCAAGTCAGTTATCTGCAAATTCAGACTAACATAAAATGGTATAGGGCAGCAGTGTATATCCAAGTAACTGGCAGTTAAATATTAAATTAACAGTAGAGTTTCGCTACCTCCACTCGGCCTTTGAGGAAAAGGAAAATACAAAAATAAAGGCAATATCAGAGTTAACACAAGCAACAAGTGCCAGATCTAAGATACTAACAGTGAAATAAAACCGCAAACCAAAATATAAGTTCGGCTCAAAACTAAATTCAGATGAGGAATTAAAGAAAGATACTCTGGTGTAGTTGGTCCGAAGGATTTAAAATGGTACATGCTATTTGTGTAGGAGACAGATCACATCCACAAACACGAAAGATCTATGCAGAGACAAAGTAATAGGCTTGGAACATGAAGGTGGCAGGGTAATATCCAGATTCAAGACATTTACTTAAAATTTAAGCAACAACAAATATAACTTGTGAGCAGTTTTTTGAAAACTAGATAATAATGAACAAATCAATAATATTAAACCAACTACCACTGAAATGGATTGCGTATTCACCATGATAAAGAATACAATGAAAATATATCTAACTAAAAACAATTGGATTCACAAGACATTTACCACATCTCTACAATATTTATTTCCATTTTAGATACTGAATAAAATTTGGGAATAGCAAGGAACCTGGTTCACCAAAACGATTGAACCAATTGCAGATTGATGTCAGATTCATCTTCACACTTCAAGCTCCCTAATGCAGCTCCTACGCGAACCACCAATTTTCCTGCAGAAAGAAGGGATCCTTTTCCCGATAGTTCCTAGCATAAATGTGGATTTCCCCCAACGCAAGAGCTTTTCTTCTTCCTCCTCTCATCATCCCCTCGTGCTAATGCCATCCGATAACTACTTAAAAAGACAAGTCCTTATTTTCGCCAATTTGTTTCAGGCCCGAAAAAGGCGTAGTCCCCCCACAAGCTGAAAATAGCTGTTATTTATTTTGCCAGCAATAAACTATTCACCTTCCCTTTTCCAATTGCTTTCCATGCATTAAAACACTTCAACTTCCTATCTATTTAAATTCCTTATTATAATAATGATTTTTGAACAACTAATGAATTATTAATTATTATCGAATATGATAGAAGAATACTTTTACAAAACAATTAGTTTATTTATTTATTAATAACTCTTTACTTATTATTTTATAAAACTAATTTATTTAATTTTCATCTTAATTTCTAGTTTTATTTATTCAATGCTATTTTAATTAATTGAGTACAAATTCCATCAAATATTATGTTAACACTAATCACACACAAAACAATAATAACTCAATTAAACACTTACAAAATCTGGAAGGTCACAACGGAGGCACTCTGAAGAAAACTTTATAATATTTGCAAAGTTTGTAAAGATTGCAATGTATTAAGTATTATATTTTCCCTCTCCAAAATGAAATGTGCATTGCCATGAGCAATATTTGAATGAAGCTTCAAAATTTTATGTGAAATTTGTTGACCAATAAGAAGCAAGAATTAAATATTGTTTTTGACATAAACATTTAAAATGTATTTCCAATTTTCCCTAAATTCCTTTTTCATATTTGCATAATATTTAAAATATTTAGAATATTTTCAATATTAGCATTTGAAACATTAGAAAAAATGTAAAATTTAATTTCGCTTGCCAACCAAATGGTAGAAATACACTACGCATAAATGAAAACCCCTGGAGCTGATATTTTTTGCAAGCGGCCATAATCAATTAAATAAAACATGGGTTTTAAATCATATTTCACCCAATAATTAAAAATTAGGTACCTCCTTTGTAAACGAGTCTATTGAATGTGTTCACTGCAATTGAAAAGCATTAAAATAATGCATCAATTGACCTTGGATCTTGATGAAATTGGAATAAAATAGGTTTTAGACCAAAATTTGAAATCATGGGTTGCCCTCAAAATTTTGACATTTGCAAATTTCCAAAACACCAAATTTAGCTCAGTCGTTGTCAAAAAAGCATTAAATAGCCCATCAAAACTCATCTAGGAAACATGAAACTAAGCAGGCACACTAGTATATTTACCAAGAAACTTTTTAACCTATGGATTTGCAAGATGACCTCTGAGTTGCAAAATTTTAATCAGTGAAGATGGGCTCTGGGGTACATTTGACAAGAAATAGACCTTACCTTTGTCATCAAACTGAAATGGAAAAAAAACTTCAAATTTGAAAATTTTGAATGTGCCTAAAATGGATTGAATGTTGTTAAATAAATTTCATATAATTTTAAACATTTTTCAAACAATATGAGCATATTTTCAATGCATACGAAAATTATCCTAAACATGAACTTGCTTTATAGGGGATCCTCTAGGTTGTTCCTTGTTGGATATCCTCTACTAAGACTTTCTTTTATTTATTGTTCTCTATTTGGAATCTCAAAAAGGAAATCTATACTATGGCCAATGATAAGGCTCCTAGCTATGATGAATTTTCTTATGTAATTTATAAGGCCCTTTTGGATTATGTTAGGATGACCTAAATAAATTATATATTGAAGCCTTCCACTCAAAATATTTAGAATGAGTTACTAATAAAGAGATTATTAAACTCATACCTAAACCTAGCAACCCAAATAAACTTTTACTTAGATACTCATCAACTTACTCATTGTCTTTTATAAGATCATTAGAAAATCATTCGTTAGTAAGTTGTTCCATCTCTTTCCTAAAATTATGAGGCCTACTAAAACTAGTTTCATTAGGTCCAAATATATATTACATAATATAATTGTAGTTTGGGAAGGCATGCATTATGCTTCATTCTCTAATCAAAAGGTGATGTTGACAAAAAATAATTGACGAGGCTTAAGATCACGCTGAATGGTCGTTTATCATATCCATGTTATGAGATTGAGGATTTAGGCCTCAAAACATTTAATATATTATAATTATTTTAGTGAATTCCTCTTCTTGAATGATTATCAATGGTAAAAAAATATTTCTTTTAGGGTTTTCAAGTCCATTTGAGAATCTTGTCCTCTAGCTCTAGCTCTATATGTGCTTTCCAATAAAGGGTTTGATTACATTTCAAATGATTTTTTTTTCTCAAGGTCTAGTCAAATTTATTTTTCTACCCAACCCCTTAGCTTAGATTATTTATGGCCATTTTAACACAAACTCTTTTCACACTCCCTTTTAAGACAAGAAATATATTAAACATTTCTTGCATTTCCTATATATTTTTTTTTGTAAATCCTTTGGTTCTTTGATTCAATGGCATAAGACCTAATGTTACAAAATATCATTCCTATGTATTCCTTCTTGAGTCAATTACTATGATTGTAAATGGACTTATTGTGGATAAATTTTCAAAAAATTTATAGTTCCTTTATTTTCTAGGCATCACAAGCATCTTTATGGAAAGTTGTTCTTAAAAAAACTTAAAATAAAGTGGCTTATTAGGTCACACATTATTTATATCTTGTAGAAAAACATTAGTTTTTTTTAGATCTTTTTACCAATAATGTGTATTATTAGTCATTTTAGATTTCCTTTAAGGCTTCCTGCATGAAGCTAGAAAAAATCCTTCATGATTTTATTTTTTTATCCTTAGAGAACCATTGGATATTTGATCAAGTGGTTTGGGAAGTTTTCTAATTCATTTATGAGTTTTTAGGATTGGGATTGCTATCCACTCACTAATATAATTTGGATATTTTCACTAAGTGATTTATTTTTTCCCTTTAAGACAATGACATCGAAATTTCTTAGCATAGTATTGTATTTGTTCTAATCATCCTATTGGGTGGGCTTCTTAGAAGTTGATTGGGCTTCGTACCATTTTTATCATGAAAAATCATATTTATATATGAGGTATTTTTATGATAAATAAATTTGAATAGCCTAGGATTTCACGTAACCTTGGTTTCTCTAGATTGGTTCTATTTTTTATAATATTTTTTCGATAAATTAGTATAATATTTTGTGGTCTCCTATTTTTCAAGGAAATTATCATCCTATTGTAGAGATTCCATAGCTTCTTTCCTTAGTTTTGAAAGGAATTAAAACTACCTAGTACCTTTTTATAAAGCCTCCATGATTCTCCTTTCTTGGAATGAAGTTAAGGATGTTTTTGACCTTTCTAACTAAGATCATAAAAAAATTTCTATAATCATAGGGACCATTTTATCTAACATGGTTGAAAAAATTAGTATCAATTTCTACAAACCTTAATAGAAATGTTTGAATTGATATTGAGAAACCATATTCTAGAATTATAAATGATGACAAGGATATCAATGGATCATTCATTTTCCCATGACACCCAACTTCAATAAATGATGGAATTTGTATTCACATGTTTTTATTTGGAAACATAAATTTCACATGATCAAGGCCCTCCCATTAGCCCCAAGTTATCCCATTGAGAAGTCCCTAACCCTTGGTGTCACTTTTTAAAGAAAAAGTGTCTCTCAAACACCTTTTTTGGTTTTATCCTAGATCTTAGAATGTTTGTACCTAGATAAATGACTTTGTTAATCCATTCAAACTAGTACTTTTTATCATAGGATTCTCATAGTTGTATTATTCATTACATAGTATTCATTTATCTACCTCTCCACTAATTATGAGACAAAAATTTTGGCCACTATAGGGAGGTGCTACTAGCAGGTTCAATTTAGTAAATTCCTTAGCTATCTCTTGCTATTTCACCTATTGATGAAATGAAGAAGGAAATAAGGAGAATGATAATCATGGGTGGGACCCTCCCATTGATATTATATCCACCTCACGAATGTATGGGGTAAATTAGATTATATCCTCAACCTACTATTACTACCCTAGTCACTTAGTAACTATTTTTTAAGTTATTATACATTGAGTTCATTCCCTATATAGACTTTGGGGATATGAAAATTTTTACTTTCATTTTCTTGTCAATATGTGTAACACTATTTTAGAAATGGTAATATATACATATATATGTTTGTATATATTTATATGTATATATATGTATATGTATATGTATTTTTATTTGTACATCTATATGTATATGTGTATGTATATGTATATGTATATGTATATATATGTATATATGCATATATTTATATATATGCATATATACATATATATACACATATACACATACATATATACATATATGTATA
>VDFB02116193.1:0-19997 GCA_007258455.2 Sequoia sempervirens
CACCAGAAGAATATCTCAATCCACACCCAACTGTGCCACGCAAGTATCTCAAGATATGCTTCGCTACAACTAGATGTATTTTCCTTGGTTCACACATGAACTAACTAAGTGCACTCACTGCATAGCAAATATCTAGTCTAGTATTGACTAGATACATCAACAATCCAATCAACTATCTATACATAGTAGGATCCACCAAATTTAAACTAGCTGCAACCTCCTTAAGCTTTTGAAAATTGGTTTCCATAGGTGTAGACATGGATTTGCAATCCATCATACCAAACGTCTTCAAGATGTCTATTGTATACTTCCCTTGGCTCAGAATGATCTCATTATGCCTCTGCCATACTTCTAGACCAAGGAAGTAATGCATGTACTTAAGATCCTTCATTTCAAATTCAGAAGCCAACTCCTTCTTGCATTTGATAATGAGGTGATCTTCTCCAGTAAGAAATAGATCATCAACATAGAGAACCAAGATCAATGCTTCACCATCAATTACCTTGAAGTATAGGTTTGAATCAGTATCATTCTTGGAGAAGCCCAAGCTCAACGGGTATCTATCAATTCTCTCATACCAAGCGCGAAGAGCCTGCTTAAGGCCATATAAAGCCTTCTTCAATCTGCAAACATGAGACTCCTTCCCATGAACTTCAAATCCATCAGGTTGCTCAATGTATACCTCTTCCTTAATTACACCATTCAGAAATGTTGTCTTCACGTCCATCTGGAGTAACTCCCATCCTTTAGCTGCTGCAATAGCAATGATAGTCCTGATGGAGGTATAACGAGCAAATGGAGCAAATGTTTCCTCATAGTCTATTCCCTCTTTCTGAGAGAACCCCCTAGCCACAAATCTAGCCTTGTACTTCTCAATGCTTCCATCAGCCGCATGCTTGATCTTGAAAAGCCACTTAGAAGATACAACAGATTTCCCTTCTAGTTTAGGTACGATGTCCCAAACATCGTTCTTGAGGATGGATTGATATTCTTCAGCCATAGCATCTCTCCATACTTGCTGACTTGAAGCTTCCTCAACACTGAAAGGCTCAAATTCAATCATTTGACTCATCAATGCAACACAGTTTGAAAACTTTTGTGGTCTTCTACTTTCTCTAAATGTTCCTCTTGAGGCTGCAAACTTTTCTGCCTCCTGCATTGTTTTCCTATCCCATAGAGGTCTCTTTCGACCAATAGCAATATCTCTAGGCCCATTAGTAGGTTCCAAAGGCTCAACTGGATCACCATCTTCTTCTGGTTCAGGAGACTCCCTCTGAATCTCAGGAGTATGGTCAACTTCCATGTCCTGAGGAGTCTCAAAGTCTTCATTATCTATCTCCATAAGAGAGCCTTTAGATCTCTTGAATGCAACATCCTCTTCAAATGTAACATCCCTGCTGATCTCTATCAGTTTCTAATCTGGAATGTAAACTCTGTAGGCTTTCGAAGACTCACTGTAGCCCACAAATATTCCCTTCTTTCCAGATGGTTCCAATTTTGTCCTTTTATCTTTAAGTACATGAACATACACAGGACAACCGAATATTCTCAAATGGCTGACTTCAGGCTTCACACCTGTGAAAGCTTCTTCAGGAGTCATGTTCTCCAAGATATGATGAGGGCTTCGATTCTGAACATACACAGCTGTCCTAGATGCCTCGACCCAAAGGAAGGTTTGTAGATCTTGATCATGAATCATGGCTTTAGTTGCTTCTACAATAGATCTGTTCTTCCTTTCTGCAACACCATTTTGTTGTGGATTGTAGGGAACACAAAACTCCCTCTTAATTCCTGCCTCAACACAAAAGTTACGAAAGATGTATTCACCTCCGTTGTCAGATCTCAGAACTTTGATCCTCTTCCCGAACAAGTTCTCTACTTGAGCTTTAAATTCCTTGAATCTCTCAAGTACTTCCTCAAATTCTTTAGACTTTAAGAAATAAATCCAAGTCTTTCTAGAGTAGTCATCAATGAAAATAACATAATACAAGAAACCACTCAAAGAAGCAACAGACATTGAACCACACAAATCAGAATGAACAAGATCTAGAATGCATTTAGATCTACTTTCACTACTATGAAAGGGTCCTTTAGTGTTCTTACCCAAAGCGCATCCTCGGCAAGTACCTTCATGCTCCTAGCTGAATTTAGGAATGCCAGTGACCATCTTCTCCATGGTTGGTAGTGCTCTAAAGTGAAGGTGAGCAAGTCTTCTATGCCAAAGCTCACACGAACTTGAAGAATCATGCAACAAAGCCTGTAGAGGACGAGTGCAAAGTCTGTAGAGACACTCTTGCCAAACACCAATCACATGGGCAGTCTTGATGCTTGAGTTCTTCGGCCATGCAAGAACTTTACCTTCAGAGAATGCAACTTGATATCCCTTATCCTCCAACGCTGAAATAGAGACAAGGTTCCGCTTGATGCTTGGTACAAATAGTACATCACTCAACTGAAGAGAGATGTCAGAATCTAAGTGAAGAGAGGAGGTCCCAACACCTTTCACCGAATAGCATGCATCATCTCCAATTATGACTTGTACACTTGTATCTCTCTCCACCAAATCTAAAAGATGTTCTCTAAAACCAATTATGTGACGGGAGGCACCACTATCAATCAACCAAGTGTTGCTATCTGTAGGAACATTGCTTGATAAGGCAGAATAGAATAGGAAACCACTTGAATCCTTCTGAGGAGAGATCCCACCCACATCCGCAACTGAAGCATGTTGTTTAGGTCTAGCTGGACAATCTTTTGCATAGTGACCAAACTTGTCACATCTGAAGCACTGTAAGTGGGAAAGATCCTTCTTCTTCTTAGATGCAGGAGCATCATTTGATCTCCTATCTTTGTTCCTCTTGAAGTAACCTTTCTTCCCTTCTCTTCCTTTCTTCTTCGAAGATTGAGCGGCAAGTACATGAATCTCTTCATTGGTAGAACTTTGCCCATTGCCTCTTGCAGCCAATCTAGATTCTTCTTGAATGCAATCTGCCCTCAAACGATCAAACTTAGGTAGCTTTGATCTCCCACTAATTCCTTGGATAAATGGCTCCCAAGATTGAGGAAGCCAACATAGCCAAATCTTTATCATCGACCAAAAGCCCAATGGTAGAAATTTGATCTCTTAACTCAATGATCTTCATGAAGAATGAGATGACGGAATCTCCTTTCGCCATCTTGACATGATGAAGTTGTTGCCTCAATGCAAGAGCTCTACTTGTATTGTTAATCTCATACATTTCTTCCAAGGTCTTGAACATTTCCCTTGCTGTCTTCAACTTGGAGATAATCGGCACAAGGCGGTCCTTTACGGAGTCTACCAAAATCTTCTTCGCCTTAGTGCAATTCTTCTTCCATTGGGACTTCTCATTCTCATCAGAAGGTTCTGGAATTTCGTTCTCCACGAACTCAGCAATCTCATTTTCTTCCAATGCAAGCATTACTCGAAACTTCCAAGATGTGAAATTGGAAGCACCTTCAAGCCTATCTTCAATCTTGAGCCCGTTCACCATTTTCGAAGATAAGATAGATGCAAGAAGATGTGAACAAGAGTAGATGATAGTGCTGCTTATATAAATCTGATTACGATCTTCTTAAACCTGGCTCTAATACCATGTTATTTTTAGGATCGGATATAAATAAGCAGATTTTAATTCAAATTCAGACAAGTATACACAGCATATACCCTAGGAAAACCCTCCACTTGAGGGAAAAACCCAGCAACAAAGATCTCTCTTATATATATAAATAATGGCAACAATTCTCTTTACAATGAGGCCAATCACAAGGCCAATATCCAGCACCACACTTTGATGCACAAACTGAATAATTCGCACTCCTTGAATAAATTCGCACTGCTGTAGAAGTGATTCGCACTTGCAGATGGAATGATAGACGAACTTGACTTGATGCTTTGAATGAATGAAATGAACTTGTATATATACAATGTGAGCAAGAGGTCGCACCTCTTCATGAACAAGGTCGGCCACATATGGAAAATATAATTACAAATAAATGGTGCGAATTACGAGGGTCGGCCCAATTTAAAAATAATATAGTTGCCAAGTGAAGTGCCTCTTCACTTTGATTAATGCAATAAATGAATAGCCGTTAGGCTATATGAATTTATTGTTCACAACATGGCGGAAGTATGTAGCCCACAACTACAACATCAACACTTATAACCCCTAAAAGGCATAGAAATATAATAGGAAACAAGTAAAACTTTGAGGAATGCAAAATTGTCACGAGTATATAATGGGGCATTCCTCTATTCTTTACGACAAACCTTATTAGACATTTCATATCTACGCTTTAGGACAGATAAATGGCCCTAAAAATCCTCTTCATACTTCATATGCCTTTGATTCAATTTGGTGTAGCTGTTGATAAACTTCAATACTTGATGAATAGTGTACAAACAAATTCCTTGAAAACACATAATATCTCCACTTCTTCAAGGCTTAAACTATTTCATAGAATTCTCAATCATATATTGAGTATTTTTTATTATCCAACTTCTTGCTTAAGTATGCAGTGAGTCTCTGTTATTCCACTTGCATCACAATCCACATGAAACGCTTTATTAAAATCATGTAAAGCCAATACAAGCTTTTCTTTGACCAACCTTTTAAAATTTTCAACCTTCTTTCAGCTACTATATCAATGTGAACTGTCCCTTCTCCATGCATTCAATCAAAAAGTGCACAAAATCCACTAAAATTCCTTATAATTTTTTGCCAAAACACGATAACTTTTACCTCTGTGGTACTCCTTGAAGTACGTCACTCTCATGAGCTCTAGTACTTGTTTGAAATGTTTCTCCTGTTTGTTTGGCTGAAAATGAATATATCCAAATATATACTACAAATTTTGCCAAGAATGGCTTCAACACCTCATTCACTAGTCTCATGAAATTGCTAGGAGCATTGGTTAGTCTAAATGGCATGACCAACCACTCATACAATCCTTCTGTTGTCTTAAGTTGTTTTCCTTTCATCACCTTCTCTTAGATGAATTTGATGATAGTCTTTCTTCAAGTCAATCTTGGAGAATCAAGTCATCCATCCTTGGTAATAGAAGTATGTACTTAATGGTAATCCTATTTGTTTCTCTCGAATCTATTCACATTGTCTGTTCTTCATTCTCCATCTTCCTTCAATGTAAGAATTCATTGGTACTGCACATGGGCTCAAACTCTCAAATCAAATCTATTTCCAGCAAATCTTGAATTTGTTTATTCAGCTATTCACTCATTGGTGGAATCATTCTCTTTGGAGCCTTATTTAGCAAATTAGCTCCTAATATTAAATCCATATGATGAGATATTTTCCATGTAGGTCGCAATCCACTTTAAAACTCACATGAAAATAGATAATTTCTTTGCATTCTTCGAACAAACATTCTACTTCTGGCATTTATAAATCTGCTACACTTTGTTCAGCCTCTGAAATCAAAGAAAAGACAACTTCATCTTCTTCACTTCTGTGAGTAACTACTTGGCTGAAAATATCATTATCTTGCTACTTTCACCTCCTCTTATATGCAGTAACTCAAATTTTTTTCCATCCTTGTTGATTTTGAAAGCAATCCTTAGTATTGACTTCTATCATAATGCCAAGGTCTACCCAAGAACACATAGCATGCATCCATAGATATCACATCACACCATACCTCACCATGATAGCTTTCAATATAAAATTCAACCTTGCACTGGTCACTAACAGTTACTTGATTGCGCTTCTATAACCAAAAGACTTTGTATGGATTTGGATAAGCTGTATATTTTCACCCCAGTTTTCACACGATTTTAGTAGAAACCAAATTATCCATGCTATGATCATGTATAATCAAATTGCAAGTTACAACACTTGCCTCCAGCCTTGAAATTGATTTTGAAGATGACCCATCTTTACCATGCTCTGCCTTCTTTATTCTTTAGCTTTAACAAAACTCTTTACAGCAACAGATTTTCTCTTCCATTTCTTTCCCTTCAGTTTAGAATACCTATACACTTTACTCAATTCTCCAATTCTCTTTTTTTGCATCCTGACATTCAAATGCTCTATGAACATATTAGTCGCATTTAGAACACATGCCATTACAGCCTCTACCTCGGCCCTTGGCATCTTCCATTGTATCTTCTCCCCCTATAGTTGGAGCTACTTCTTTCTCGATGTATGTCCATCCTCTTCAATAATTTTTCCTTCCTCATCCTCTAACTCTTCTCTTAAATTCTGCTGTCTCCTAGACAACAACTCTACCATGCACGCTAGAATGCTTCTTCCATAGAATACAACTAGGCAATACTAAAGTTATCTTGTATGGAAAGGTATAGACCATTTATATACCTAGCAATATTTTCTTCATCAACTTCTACATAACCTTATCTTATTTATCACCTTATACTAAGGATAATCTTTTACTGTAATAACCACCCTAGTTTTTTTTTTTAAAAAATTTGACAATATGTAAACTCATCATAAATATATCAACAACATACATCTACTGTCATAAGTTTCTAATAAAGATTACAATGCTGATACAAATAGCACTGATTATGTCAATTCCCAAATTTCCTCACCTTGCAAAGTATATTAGTTACAATGGCCAACCTTAAGCACATGTTTGTGAGTGAAAAGTGGTTAGAGAGTCCTTATTGTGGGAAGGCTGATGCAAAGAAGGTTGTGAAAAACATTTTTTATGATAGATTTGCCAAAGTCATGGAGGAGATCATCAATATAAGTTTTCAAACTTCAATTTTAATTTATTTTTTCATTTTCTAATATTACAATTTGTTGATTTTGTTAAAATGTGATATATAGGTGTCAAAACCATTGGTTAGGGTTCTATGATTGGTGGATGGGGATCAAAACCCCATGGAGTATCTATACGAGGCCATGGATAAGGCCAAAGAGGCAATTTAACATTTGTATGGGTCAAACAAGACCAAATATGAACCCAAATGGCATATAATTGATTGGAGGTGGAACTAACAACTCTACCAACACATTCGTGTTGCTACCTTCTATTTGAACCCCAAGTTTTATTTTCTCCCCTTCTTTCAAAACAGATGCAGAGGTTATTCTTGGCCCCAACGTATGTATTGAGAGATTGGTTGATGATGATAACTTTCAAGACCCCAAACTTGATGAGATATAGAGTTATAGGAAGGCCAAGGAAGCATTATTTCCTTCAAATTTTTGCATTCATAGGAGAGCCACTCTGCAACCAAGTTATAAATGCCAAATGTTATCTTTGCAGATTTATAACTTAATAAGGATTTTAGTAAATTAAAAAATAGAATAAAAAGTAAATTAAAATTAAACACAAGTAGTTTTTACTTGACTGCAAAGTGGATCTCCTACAAATGCAAAAATGGAAGAAATTAATGCCCCATAGGCCCTCTTATAATTCTTTATCTCATCAAGTATGAGGTCTCAAAGGTTATCATCATCAACCACCCTCTCAATACATGTGTTGAGGCCAAGAATAACCTCTACATCTGCTTTGAAAGAAAAGAAAAAACACTTGGGTTATAATAGTAGGTAGTAGCATGAATATGTTGGAGTTGTTGGTTCCACTTCTAATCAATAATGTACCATATGTGTTCATATTTGGTCTTGTTCAACCCATACAAATGTTAAATTGTCTCATTGACCTTATTCATGGCCTTGAATGAATACCTCCTGGGGTTTTGATCCCCATCCATTAATCATAGAAACCTAACCAACATTTCTAACACTTAAATATCAAAATTTTACAAATTCAGCAAATTGTAACGCTAAAAAAATTAAAAAATAAATAGAAATCAAAAATTGAAAACTTACATGGATAATCTCCTCCATGACTTTGGCAAATCTATTATCAAAAATTATCTTCACAACCTTTTCTACTTCAACCTCCCTACAATAAGGACTCTCTAACCACCTTTTACTCGCAAGCTAAGTTGCCGAATTGGAATCGGAATCGGAATCGGATACGTGGGTATGGTACGCTAGTACGGCAAATTTTTTGGGAGGGGTTGGGTACATTTTGGGTATGTGCATACAAAAAACATATAAAAATCATTAATATATATATATTAAAAATTAACTATATTAATTATAAATTAATAAATATATATTAAGAATTAAATATATTAATTATAAATTTATATATATATTAAAAAAAATTATTTCTTTTTGGTCGGTAAAAAAGGTTTATTTTATTGAGATTAAAAGAAGAATACAAAAGATGCTCCAGGTTCTCACCAGAATAAGAAACAACAGCAGAGCTCCTCACCAAAACAACAGACACCATAGAGTTACAATTAAAGCCAAAGCTTCTACAACATAAACTTTTAACAAAGCTATAACTTTGCGCCACCACTTGGCCTTCCTTTGGTCTGAGACCGAAGGACCATAGCAAAGCTTTTCTTTTTGCTGACTTTTCTCCCCTTGACGGTTTGCCAACCATCCTCCACCCTTGCCGCCACCATCTACCAGTCCCTTCCCTTCGCTGTAAACTCATCATTCATCGTTTCAGCTTCCTCAATCTGCCTATCTTCCGATGCTTCATGTCATATCCATGCATCGTCTTCCACTGGTTGCACGTTCAGCCCTTCCCCCTCTTCACTACTTACCCCTTTTTCTTTCTTCTTCAAAGAGCCTGATTTCTCCCTACATTCCGGGGTTTTAGTTCCATGATGAGTGACCGCTGCTTTTCCTTCACAAGATTTTCCTTCAGCAGCTTCTTTCGAGCTAGGCATCTCAACCAAACCTGATCCCCCCCCCATACCTGTTCCTCTATTTGACTGTGGCTGAAAAGAATTTCCCACAGCCTCCGGATTCATTTTATCTTGTTGTTTCACACTGCTGTCATGCTTTTCAACAGCATAATGCTTCCTTGAGGCCCCCTTCCACCAAGTAGCTGGTTTGACCCATCTGGGTTTTGCACAGTTTGCAGCTAAATGGCCAGTTTGGAAACACCTCCTGCAACGGAATGGTACTCCTTCATAGTCCAAAGGTTGTGCCCAACAACCTTTGGAAGTTTTAATTGAAATCTCTTCAAGAAGTGACTTTGAGACTTCCAACTCCACCAAAATCCGGGCATACGTGGAGTGCAATAGATTTGAAGAGCCCTCATCGATCATCAAAAACTCTCCTAAAGAGTTTCCAATGGCCTCCAAACAAGACTCAAACCAGAAATGGAGAGGAAAATTTGGAAGTCGTACCCATATTGGGACTTTATCAAAGGTCTCTGTTGTAGGGTTAAAAGCTTGATGCCAGGGCTTCAGAGAAAGAGCAAATTTCTCCTCCCAGCTCCAAAAGAAATCACACAAAATTTTGCTTGTATCAGCCACAAATTCAAACACCACTATGAAAAAACCCCTGGCAGCTGGATAGATTTGGATGCAACCATCTACTATGGGTTCCCAGTGTTGAGATATCCAATGATGTAAATCACATAAGCTAGGCCATAAACCCCTGAACCTTCCAATCACTCCTAAATTCGAAAAAGCTTGAACATTATGAAAAACTTCCTTTTCTATCTCTTCCTGCAAAGAAATCGTGGGTTTCTGTGGCTTTACCTCTGCTAAAACCTCCCCTGTTGCTTGATGCTGAGCCACCCCATGCGCCTTTGCCTCTGCATTGGTTTTACCTGTTACATGGTGCTTAGGCATCCTAGATGTTTTCCCGTCCTCATCTCGCCGTTTCCCTGCCTCCCCCCTGGAAAACGTCTCCACTCCGTATCCCCCTCCTCCAACACTTACCCCTGGGCATCGACTTTCAGACTGGACTGGGCCCCCAGCAGCATTCCTGCGGCTCTCAGTGAACAGAGCCGTTGCAGCCCTAGCGCGCGTTTCAAACGGCTTCATCCGGAAGTTTTCTTTAATCAAAATTTTTTTTAAAAGGGTGCAACACCGGGACTTCCCGGGAGGTCACCCATCCCAGTACTACTCCGGCCCAAGCGCGCTTAACTGCGGAGTTCTGATGGGATCCGGTGCACTAACGCTAGTATATATTAAAAATTAATTATATACATTATAAATTAATAAATATATTACTTCTATTTATTATTTAATAATGTTGTATAAATATACAAGTTTTAATTTATAATTTATTATATAATTATTAAAATATAATTTAATTAGCAATATACTAATATAATATATAATAGTTTAAATTTTTAAGTTATTTTACAATATTAATTAATTAATTAATTAATTAAAATTATATTAAATTAGAATATTATAAAACAAAATTAAAACATTAAAAAAAAAAAAACAGTTTATAAATATATTTATAGAACTTATAAAGTTTATAAGTATATTTATAGAACTTATAAAGTTTATAAATATTACTTGATTTGTTCATACACAAAAGGATTGCCACCAAAAACATTAAGCAACAGCAGAGAAACTCTGACAAGGATTTTCTCGACGTTCTGCATGAGGCTAGGACGTAGATAAACAAGCACAAACAATTAATTTATTCAACTGCATATCAAACATACAACAATTATACTCACAACAATGAAAGCATTACGCTTATGCCAAAAGGGCGATTCAATTATTAAAAATGTTGTCGTAAACTCTGTGTAAGAGATTACACACAGAAAAAAGATTTCTTTCCTAAGTGATTGAAGGGATTGAGGCATTGGTGTTTATTTCCAAGTAGTGATTTCTCTAAATTAGGGCTCCCATTACAGCTTCAAGAGTGTCTTGAATGCAAGTAAGAGAGGGAGGAGGATTATTAGCATTATCAAGGTGATAATGATGATGTAGGAGTAATACGATGTTGACTCTACCACCGAGCGTGGTAATTTCAGGTTTGAGAGTGCGCAGGTGAAGCATTGTGAGAGCATTAATGAGGTCTGATAAAAGGTTTGGGCGATCACCGCAAGAAATGGAGGCCTTTATCAGGTTTTTGTCCTCGAGAGCGGAGTCTAATGTAACTTCGTTGGCTTCGGTTGGCACAGCACTTCCTTAAAAGTCATAGAAATAATGAAAATCAGCACCAGAAAATACCCAATTCCCAAGCGATTCCAAAGGTACCCGATTCGGGGATGACTCATACCTGAAAATGGGGGTTATATACCGACGATTCGGTAACTTAGCTCACAAGCATGCACTTAAGGTTGGGATTGTAGCTCATATACTCTGCAAGGTGAGAAAATCAATGTCAAAGTGTGTGACTCCTAATCACACAAGATCCTTGTCATTAGTGTGCTCTCTCATAAGATGTAAGACCTGTGTGTGGTTAAAGATGTACTCTGTGATATTCCTTGCATCTTCAACCACATTCTTCACACAACTTAGTTTCCTTATGTCCTCAATGAGTAGGTCAAAATAGTGGGCAACACAAGAGCTCCAAAACAATGTTGGGTGCCTCACCTCTATAAGTCTACCAGCTGACACACATGTAACCACATTGTTGATCATTGTTTAAATGACATTTTCCACTCCTGCCGCCATCACCACCTCATCCAATATGTAGCACAAGGTCTCTGTGTTTTTTATTTCATTGGCGACATCAATTTATTTTAAAAGGACTAGCTGCCCCCCTAAAGCCACTAAAAAGTTGCTGAGTGTCATATTTCTACCATCTATTAAAAAAAACAGTGCAGCCTTTTTTTTCCCAATTTTTCTTTTGTTCTTTTAGTAGTAGGTGTGTGTTTCAGACCTCATCCTCCAATAATAGCCCATTCAACTCATGATGACTTGGGGCCTTGAACCCCTTACCTGCCATAATCAATGCATTGACCAACTATTCCCAATAATGACTTGAAGTAACATTAAACAAAATATTGTTGTAATATCAAAATCTTGCACATGCCAACTTTGCCTCATGTCGCAATTCTCTATTCCATGTGGTACCCTCCAATGAAATTTGTGCATCAAGAGTGTTACAAGGAACAAAAAAACTAGAACTATGGCTGCCCACACTTCCTAATCATCGCATCCATAGCCCAATGGAAGAAGAGCCCCCCATTTCCCCAAGTGACCCTATAGAACTTAAAACTGGGTTTGGGGCTGCCATTGCCTTTCCTGTTCTTTTTTCTTTGTTTTTCTTTCCTCATATGCTACAAGGCATGTTTTCACCTCTTTCTCAACCTCCAAACCAACTACCATACATAACATAAAATCTCGGCAAGGAATCCGATGCAAAGTGATATTTGAGTCGAGTTATGCCATTGTTCATACTCTTGGTGCAATGAATAAAAATAAGCTCTGCTCACACAAAACCTAGTGTCCCATATTTCCAGCGAAAATCCTTTGGTTTGCCACCAATTCTTCTATTTTCAAAAGCCATATTCCTTTTATAAAAATAAAAATGAAATCCAGCAAAAGGGAGACAACATACAAAAATCAATAATACCCTAGTTAGTTGTCATGTCCCCGATCCTTCCCAGCCCTAGTTTTAAATATTGGCAGGAAAATAGTGTTTTTTTAACACTAAAATAAATATATTTAAAATAATATTAAATAATAAAATATTAATATTAATATTTAAACTTAATAATTAGACCTTTTTTGGGCCGGCCTATTTGGGTTGACTTTGTGCTGATATACATGTGAGTATTTTATTTGGTTTTATCATCACGGTTGGATGAATCAGTCTAATGGTTGGCTAGAGACGAATCCTCTGGTAAACCAGCGCCAGGTGAGACAGAATCCTCATCGAGCGTCTGTGATTCCAATCGGCAATGCATTACATATTGTTCCTAATTCCATCTTCTTTTCATGGCCAGTTTTGGATCGATCTGTGGAGGCAACTTCAGCAGGGGAGAGGCGATCAAGGTGGCGGAGCCCTTGGCTCACGCCACAGGTTGTGATTACCTTTCTGCCTGCAGCGTGGGAGTTGGAGCAAAGGTGGGTATCATTTGGAGGATCTCGGCACACATCCCTGCAATTCTGTGCTTATCGTGGAGGCGCCACTCCTAAGGCACCGACCTGCTCAAACATATCACCCCATCATCAGTGCCAGGGCTAAATGATTGGGCATTCAAAATCTGAAGCTAGCGACATATCTATATCTCTGTGATTGGCATTGTCCTGTTCTCAATTGGGCACCCTCATAGCGGGCAAGTACCAATATTCTACTGTCAAGGAAATTGTAAATGGTTCAATAACAATTCATTTATGTGTTTGCCAAAGGAAGTCAATTCCATGCATTTCTGTTGGTCACCTTGCCTATACCAATTCGTGCTATCCTTTATTGTTACTGTGGATAAATCTGGGGTCAATCTTTTTGAGTTATCTTTCTGTGATCAGACATTACTGATGCGAGTTTATGTTGTTTGATATCAACCAGATCTGAGTATTAATCATCAGTGTTATTTCCCAGTTATCCTTCTGTGATCTGCCACTACTGCTGTGATGCTAATCATGTGTTTGGTATAAACTGAGTGCAAAATCGACTTCTGTTATCATTTACTGTTGTGTGAAATCAGTGCCCTGGTTTCTTACATTAGTAGCCTAAATTTTACAAAATTAAAAATTAAAAAATTTTGCATAAAAGAATTTCAAGATCAATAAAATGTTGGTTGTGGAAATTTTTAAAAATTTTAAAATTTTGTTCATATTGCAAATTTAAACAACCTGCAAGCAAATTTTCACATTTATAATTGTGAAAATTCAAGCATGCAGCATTTAAAAAGATTTTGTTCATATTGCAAGTTTGAATGACCTTCAAGTTTGAATTTTCACAATATTATTGTGAAAATTCAAGCTTCTAGGTAACTTAATAGAATGTTGATTATGGAAATTATATGAATTTGTAAAATTTTGTTCATATTGCAAATATAAACGACTAGCAGACTTGAATTTTCACAATTATAATTGTGAAAATTCAAGCATGCAAGTCATTTAAATGAAATTTTGTTCATATTGCACGTTTAAACAACCTACAGGCTTGAATTTTCATAGTTATAATCATGAAAATTAAAGCTTACAGGTCATTTAATTGACATTTTATTCATATTGCAAATTTTAACTACTTGCAAGCTTGAATTATAACTATGGAAATTCAAAACTTTCAAACTCCAAGATAGAAAGGAATCAAACGATATTAAATTGTGAAAATAATTCACCACTCTTGTTATTTGAACTTGCAAAAAACATTAAATTTATGATTTCAAGCAAAGAAAATTATGAATGGCACCACCACATGCGTGCCATAAATTCAGAAGAAATTATTGATGAAAACCTGTAGATTTGCAACCCAAATTGCACACCGTGAATCACTAGATGCATGCCCTAAATCACCAATCGCATGTTGGAAATGCTTAAAACAATGACTTTTTTTAGCTTAAGGCTTTAGGAATCTTTCTAGAAGCCCCTAGTACACGTGATCTAATCTTTAGTTGTCTCATGACATAGGATTGACACTTGCCATAATTTTGTCTTCTCATATTTTTCAACCTTCCCTATATAAGCAAGGCCTCATGTACATTATGTAAGTAATATCATTGATCCATTATTGATCATTTTACCATTATTGCACCATAATCAAGCAATCTATCCTCTTGCTCTACTCTCTTGTGGAAGGCTATCTTTGGTTTTACAAATGATCCTAGGGTATTAGAGCTCACTATCAATTCTTACATGGTTTTGCAGTTATCAAATTTGTGTCACTATAGCACAAGTCTAGCATGAAGATATGGTTCCGACGATTTTTTTCAAAAAATTGTTTTTAAAATTTTGTTTGTCATTGCATCTCATTAGTAGTTGAGTCCCAACGGCTGGTCGTCGAGAGCTTCAAACCTCAAGTCTTCCCAGTTAAGAGGCGGCTCAGGTGAGGCATGTGGAGCCACCCTCAAGTGCCACTCCACTAACGCCACCACCAAATCATGTTGTTCAAGTGGTGTTTTTATTTTTCTCCACCCAAGGCCGTCACTACATTTCCTCCTCTAATCATCTTGAAAAGAGGAAACTTTAAGCAATGGAGAGATGGTCTCTTGAAGCATCTTCATTGGCTTCATATTTTGCCACATTTGTATAGTCTTGTTCCTCAACCAAGTACTCCTTGCAAGAAAATTGTTTGGACACTTAAAAAAAACATATTTTGGGATTGATTGGTCTACAAGTGGATGATGAAACTTGGAGTGCCATTAGACACATTGAGTGTCCTTGTGTTCTTTGAACCAAAGTTTGGGAGATACATGTAGATTGTGTATTGGAGCTCACTATCAGCTCTTACACTCGTTATGTATGTATTTGTACAAACTTATTGTAAATTTTCTCATTAACGAATGATGCTTAATGGGGTTTTTTACTGAAAGGTTTTCTCCCATCTAAACAATGTGTTCTTTGTGTATTTCATCTATTTTCTTCCACATTATTTTCTATTTCATATTTAATGCTTAGTTGCCTATTTCAACCTAATTCTTACTATGTTTTTTCAGTGCAGTATATGGTGAAGCAACTGTGCAATCACCATCTTCCAGGCCATTTACTTTTTTATGTTTTGTGAAGTACGCTGTCTAATGATAGCATCTTATTGTTTCCAGTTCCATTGAAACCAGATAAAAGCAATAAAGGGAATGATATTGTAAATCCAGAGATTGAAAGGGAACCACTCTACAGTTTGTAATCCCACAATTTCAACATATTCAGAGTACATATAGTGTCTGTCATGTTAGCTATCAGAAATGAAAAGAAAGATATCATCATGAAGGATCAAAATACTCAATAAATAAAAGTGGTCTATGAAAGAAAATTAGAACCTGTGCAATAAACAGAGATACCAGTTGGGATATGAATAATATGAACTGCCATTTCAGCTTTGTTAAAACTTTGGCTGCTGCTTCCACTCAAACTTGTGTAGCGTATCTCAAGATCTTCATCAGGCAGTTTAAAGTCCACACAATTTTCGATTAAAAGAGGCACGACATCTACACCTGCAACACAAGTCTGCATGAAGTAATCTTAGCATTGCAAAGTATAATGAAACTCAGAATTTCAACTTTGATAAAATTCACATGAATTCAAATCTATATAATTAAATCAATAAATGTCTTAAAAGGAGTAACTCAGGATGATTTCAGCTAAGACAACCCAGAACAATTGACACACATACATAGAACAAGGAATTTAGCAGCCAACGTAATTAATATATATGTATAAACTATAAGTAACTGAATGCACAGACGATGTAAACAAATTTGAGCAATATCACAGATTGCTAATTAAATGTTAAACAGTTATCATCCACAAGAAGCACACACCTGTACAACCAGGATTTGAAAATGAAATCATCTGCTACGGTAGGAGGCTCCTAGATCATGTCAGAAATGCAAATTAAATATTGAGGCCATAAAAGGGGTAACCATTTTCTCAGGGAAAATTGTTTTTTTATTAATTTCATGGAAACAATCAATCTCAACAGTTGGAAAACTAGTTATGACAGTCTGCAACCCTGCTATAATCGTGCACACAAGTAGCTAAGGCTTGTAATAACAAATCACATCACTGTCCTTATTAAACAATTTCATACCATTGACTGTATCTTTGAAATAATATTCTCAGTGAGAAATAAATTGGCCACAATGGTAATCAAGTGGTAGTCATGTTGTGGTAAATTTGAATTAATAACAAAATACAAAGAATGAAAACACATGCATGTCCAAATGTGACTGAAAGTGGTTAACTGTATGGGGCAACACATAAAACACATATTTACAATTACAGTGATTGCAAACAAATCCAGCTTGTTATGCTTTCATTAATTTAGTGGATTTAACTTTAGCTTTATCCACTTTATTGACTCCTGGTGTTCTTTTCCATCCTAGCACATTTATATTGTAAGTTGTAACAGTATGTACTTTCAAGTCCCATTAACCTTCTTTGGTCACATGTTGTAAGATACCCAGTTCAAGTACCCATGCTATATACCCAGAAACTGGTTTCACACAGCCAACAGTTAATCGACACAAAGATTCAATGCACTGATCTAAGCAATTGCTGAGTACTGATTAAAGCTCACAATATCCCAAACACATAAATGTATATATATATATATATATATATAGTTGCAGCGAATAGTAACAAGGTCAATTCACAACTCCAAGTAATGATCCAACACTGAATGCCAATGAGCAAATGCCAAAATAGAAGGTAATCCCAGACGTGGCAACAAGATCTCTTTTAAGATGGCAATCAGAATACACAGATCTCATAAGACAGCAAATTATAATTGCTCAAAACAACGGCAAGATTTGGTGTCACAAATAATCAAAGAAGCTCGATTTAGCAAAACATTCACAACATACAAAAGCATATGAATTTCCCAGATTCACGCCAACTTTGAGAGACCACAGTCAGGTGAAAGACGGAAGGAGGCAGGAACTCTTATTACTGATCAGAGAGTCAAGATCACTTGCTTCCCATAGTCGCAGTGTGAACCAGGAATGATGTCGTGCAGTCTTTGTGAATTTCGTGTCCGATGCTTCTAGTGGTACTTCCCCACAAGTCAGCTTGTAGACACCGATCCCTTTGCCCATTTTGCTCGTATCTCAACTCCCGATATGGATCAGCCTGCTGTACTTCGATGGTCAAGGGATGACGCTCGATAGCTGAGGCCAATTTGTCTATCGTTCACCCAGGCACAACACTTCGTCAAATGACCGTTGGTATTACGGTGCCGAGCAGGAGGCTCGAACCCTTATGAAATGACGCCTTCTATGATACGGGTCTCATACAGAGGACCGTTGCATGATGAATGATGCCGCTAAATATTCAACTTTCGGAATTCTTCTTGAGCGGAGGGGCCAGAGCCTTGGCTCGGCCACTATTCTTTATCACTACTGGCTCTGTCCACCTGCAATCATAGCAACCAAGAGAGCTTGAATCAATGGCAGAATTGAACCGGATGGAAGAATCAATTGGAAGAACAAAGACCCAGATTCACTGGCAGAGACTCGCTACGTGGCCACCTTCTGTGTCTTTATTCCATGATGCCAAACAATGAAATCGAGCCTCCATAAATACTAGCAAATCCGATGAAGTCGGCCAGAGAAATAAATTTAAATATTATTTTTAATAATTTAAATTTATTATTTTAATAACTATTATTTAATTTTTATATTATTTAAATATTTATTCAATTTAGCGTTTAAAAACACTTTTTTCCCACTTAATCTAAATTTAGGGGAAACAATCGATATTTGGAGACATGACAGTCCTCCCCACCTGGATGTTGCTTGCCCTCAAGCAACTGCAAACCTGTGTCCGTGGGTGCAAAGACGATCCACATGTGTCCAATGAAATGATATTGGAAGCATGACCACTTGCACCGAGTCTTCCGCCGCACCACTCTGATATTACATCATCAAGCTCATAGTTGTGATGCCATTCCTCATTACCCCAATGAGTGAGTGCACCAAACATGTTGATACCCGGGTCCCAACTCATCACACTACTTCGTCCAGTAGTTACAAGAAGATGGTTGTATCTCCAAGGGCCAACAATTCACCCGACTTCCTATCTCTGAGTGATCTCCCATGAATGTGGAAGATTCCTATTAGGGACATATGAAAAAGCATATCAACCCATTATGGATTGCTGGCATAGGTCGGGACAGCACTCCAACATCTGAAAATCAGACTTATGACGACGTAAAGAATGTCTCTAATGACATATGATGATAAAGCCTCCTCATTATGTTGACTCTCACTGATAAAGAGGTGCTCCCTATCCTTCCAAATTACCCAAATAGCTGCAACCCCCCAAGCATTTCCAGGGAAATCCATGTATAACGATGTAAGGAAATCACCACTCAACAAAACGTGGAGTAGCAACCTATGTGTGAAGGCTGGAACAACAATGTCTTCATGCTTGTATTCATTCCATTTTCCATAGTCCGGCTGAAACACAAACCCTTGCACCTCAAGGCCAAGTAATACAATAATGTCTTCATACCTGGGATCGTAAATCAGTTGTAACTTCAGTCCTCCCAATGTGTGCCAATCAACAGCAAATGCATCCATGATGTGTGCCATAAGTCCTAAAAGTAGGACAATCTCATGCCCCACTATGGAGTCATCAATATGATGGAATTGTGTCCCATCCCACACAAACTCCTTAAGCTCTCCTTGAATGATCAGAAACTCAACCGAATCTGACTCACCTATTCCTCCATCTCCATACAAGGGCATAATTCCAGTGGCTGATCCACTAAATGAGTGCTTCATCATACCACCAAGGTGCATGTAGTGACCCTTCAATTGGCATTTCGAAAGAGATGACACCAATTCTTTATATAGCAAGTCATGTGAACAAACTAAAAATTCTGAATCATACCTTGAATCTGATCGCTCCCTTCGCTTGGCCACCATGCAAGGCTCACTCTTCGTTAGCCACATGCTTCGAAGCTTCTTGACCTCTCTCCTTCTATGTCCTATCAAGTCTTCGTGTTTGACTCCCCATGGGATGCCAATTGTACGAGAGGTTTTCTTGCTTTCATTCTCATCTGTGAGAGCCACTAATAACTGATTATGCAAGAAGGAAAGGCTGCTGTTCCATATCAGATAATCAGAACTGCTGACATGCCTCTTTATAGTGTCTCCAACTACCTCCTTCCACATTGTTTCATATTCTCCAACAAGCGTCTGTCCCATATGAGTTCCTCCATGAGTATTATGACCCTTAAGGCTGATCCTTTTGGTTATCATAGCATGGTAATGTGAGGGTATAGGTCTGCTGTCATATCTCAGAAAGTTAGCCCTTCCCTCATGCTTAAATATTGTGTCTTCTATGGAGGAGTGGTTATCAATACTTGCTGGCCCATGAGTTGTCACTAAGTGCAGATCTGACATTACAAACTCAATCCCATGGCTGCAAATCATGTCTTCATCACCGAGTCCTTCAATACCTTCATGTCTACATTCTCTGCCCTCTTCCTGCTGTCCCCAAGCTCAAGGGTGAGCTTATCCACTTCATCTTCCTTCATTCTCAAGGCACCGACATAAATCTCTTCAAATGCAAGGAGGTGGTCTCTATCCACAAGTAAGAG